>SKCR01009014.1:0-46816 GCA_019454045.1 Zanthoxylum bungeanum
TTTCAAAAAAAAAAAAAAAAAAAAAACAATTATTCTACTCACATATTGATGAGCGAAATGTAGATATTTTATGCTAATAGTTGTGTATGTGTGTGTATAAATATAAAATTAAAAATCATATAGTTGAAAAGTATAGTAATTATGGAGAATGTATAATGTTAAATTCATCCAATTATTATTTATTTTTGTTTAACTAAATCTCATCACAACCCATTTGAGCAAAATTCAAACCCCAAACTCATTTTGTATGGACCTAATTAATTTTACCAACTAAAATAGCACACCCACATCCGATTATTTAAACATATAATTGCCCAAGTTCATTACTAAAATAAACTGCACAAATAAGCCTATCTTTAGACCCGGCGGCGGTTCGGTTCCGGTTCCACTTTGTGTGGAACCGGAACCGGAACCGTTCGGTTCCGGTTCCATCCGGTTTTTTTTTTTTTTTTTGAAAATAAAAAATTGAGATTAATAAATTACATTACATAATTATATTAAATTACAAATAAAATTCTTATCTAAAATATATATATATATATATATATATATATATATTATATAAATTCAAATCGGTTCCAACCGAAACCTTACCGCTGGAACCAAACGATTCCAGCGGTTCCAACAGGTTCAGCTTGGGTAGGAACCCTAACCGAATCGGTTAGATTCCGGTTCGGTTCTGGTTCTGAACTAGAACCTTAGACGAGTCTACCTATCTTCAAATATTGCAAAAGATTTTTTTTTTTTTTTTGGGGTTCTTGACAAATAAAGAAAATAAAACACTGAGATTACAAACCTACTTCACTAAACTAAATTTGTCAACCCAACCATCTTGATCAACAATTTAATAAACAAACATCAGACCTAATTCACTGTTTTATCATTTTTAATACATCGTCTATCCTAAGCCCTATATGAAATCTCAAATTCTATAACCAAAACAACACCGAAAGTTAATCACAGAGTAGGGATAAAACTGACAAATCCATTTTGTATGAAGCACATACTCTTCATTTATTACAAAAGCTCATGTAATTTTGCTACGTGAACCAAAAAAAAAAAAAAAAAGGAAAAAAAAAACAAACGTCTCTATATGATGCAAACTTGAGAAAGCAAGAAAAAGATGACGGTAAGTTCATCATCGGTGATTATTTTCTGAATGTTTTGACGAATCACCAAACACCTCAGTGTAACAAATGGGGCAAGCCTGAGAAAGTACAAACCCAGTTAGTGACTATAAGGACAAGTAAGAGTTTGGATTGAAAGTTGAAACCGTCAAGTCGCTTACCTTGTTGATGCTAAGCCATCTTGTCCCACAACCAGCGTGGTAGACATGTTTACATGGTAGTGTCATGCGCCTGTCACCGCGTTTGTATTCCATTTGGCAGATCACACATCTATTTCCAACATGAGGTGGCAGAGTTAAAATAAAAAAAAAATGAAATATGCGAACTTGGTCAAAATAAAAATAAGAATGATGCATTTTCCCGTTCATCAGCACCGAAACTTCAATGCATACATAGTCAGATACTTTGACAAGTAACAGTAAGAAAAATAATAATTATTAATTAGAAACATATGAACTTATATGGAAGCAATCTAGATTAATGTTGAGCCTGAAATCCACGAGGCAAAAAGTTATGCCGACCAAATAAATTCAGTGTCCATTATGCAATCATCCATGGCAGGCGGCGGCGGTGGCGACAACAATAATAATAAAGCAAGTACAGTAATGCCAGACTGGGCAATTTATTATAAGCTTTCGCAAATTCTATTCCTCAAGTAATATTGAACCTATCAATTTCTAACAAGATTATCATGGCAACTCGGTACAACTGTCTACTAAAATACCGCAATTATATTTAGGATCATAGAGAATGGAGAATTATGCATATATTATCTGTACAACTGCCTGTCAGATCATCTCAAAATTCCCATGGATGTCAGTGTTCAATCCAATTATTTAATATAAAAAAAGAGGATTTCTGTGGCCTCACATCATAGCCAGTGGAGAATATTATGACAGAAACCACTTGAACAGTCCAACCCTTTTTATCCAGAATATGTACCATCTACAAGCTTCCCTCGATGTTCCCTACAACACCCTTCTTACAGACATATTAATTTTGAAAACATTTTTCTTATTCACTGATTAAGAAACAAACAATTCCTACAAATTTGATGGATCGCTATTTAATATATATATATAAGATTCCAGTAAAAATACTACAAATGCAAACAAGAGAGTAAGAAAATCACAGCAAATAATACCTCTCGTGTCTTGATTTTTTTCTTGCAAAGAAGCCACACTTGTATTTCGAGGTCGGCAGTTGAGCTATGAGTTCTTGGGAAAGACCACGACTTTGAGTCCCAACTGTCTCACCTAACTCAAGTAATTCCTGCATAGGATAAATCTAGTCATGAGTAACCATCCATAACACACTTTATAGGCGTAACACAAATAAAGTAATAAACTAAATTTACATGAACAAAAGAGTTCAATAATCAACTTTCAGAGGGTACCACAAGCTCCCTCATCAGAGACAGTTAGTTTAACAATAAACCACCGACTGCAATTCAGAACCAAAAATTTAAAAAATTTGAGAATCAGTCTACATTGATAATATGTACATAAAGGAAAACAAAGCTTTGTTCCATTTCCATGACCAAAATCAGTATTGACTATTGACAAATCAGCATAAAGTCCAGTTCATAATGCCATATGATTAACAGCTAATTATGTTATATAATTTACCATAAGTAATCATCTCTAAGTATAATACATTATTACAGACCTCTAGTACGTAAAGAAATTTTAAAACACTAGGAAATATAGAACCAAATTGATAAATAAATTAAAATAATATAGCTGATCACGTTAATTGCAGGTAAGTACTGATGTCCTAATAAGCACTTTTGACCGTGATAGCAATAAGCTACGGATCTAGCTAACAGTATTCAGGATGCAATGAACTAGAGAACATTTTCCGGCAACAATCCAGGGTATATAACCTGGTCAGCTTGACCAACGGAGAGGCAATAAGTGGCTTCGGTATGAAAAATTAAGCCCAGGTGATTTCCTAGATAAATGATTAAATCAGCTAAGATGAACTTGGGATAATAACAGAAAATATATTAATTCAACGAATAAAAAGATGCTCTGTGCAAGGCAGATGATTATTAGCTGCAGAACAACAGGAAAGCCATATCAATGGTGAACAATTATGAAATTTCTTGATGCGACAGCGATAAGTTATCATGATCAGAAGAAAAATATCGAAATGAAAGTTTAGAAAATAAGAAATTGTCACCAGTAAGCAAGGCTGCAAGGGGAAAAAAGAAGAGAGAAACCTCTAACCTCGTAAGTCATGTTGTCAGGATCAATATTGTCTTGCCAAACTACCTGCATGGTTCACAGAGAATTGAAGGGATTTAATTTACACAACCTATACAATCTACTACCAAGCAGCATTAATATCTCTTTAACTAAAATAACTTACAATAGAAAGAAAGCATAAAATGACCTAGGGCTAGGATAGCATATCACCAAAATCTAAACAAGCAATAAATCAAACTGAGGATTCGAGGCATATTTATCTTTTTACTACCAGTAGTAATAGCGGATTCGAGGCATATTTATCTTTTTAATACCAGTAGTAATAGCAATCAATGCCAAGAGGTACGTTGAGATGCAAAACTGTCCTCAAGCCTACATGAAACAGAAAGACATATACCGATATATGGGGACAGGTTATTGTAACTTAAAATTTTACTAATAATGGGGAATAAAGTAGATTTCCACCTGAAGAAAAACTTGAAGGCTCATTAACAGATCTAATGCATGATTATTCATTAATCATCCCAAGGATATCCAAGACCAATATTAAAACAAACTTATTTCACCAAACAATTACCCAACTAGAAAAACCCCATTCCAAACTGCCCACCAAATTCTTAAGGAGGTATTAGTAATCAAAAGGCCATCTAATGAGGTAATATTAGATTGCAGTGGAACCTTTTGTTTTATTATGCGGATTGTGGCCATCGAAATCAACAATAAAAAAGAACTCATTATTATATTATATCATAAGAAGTAAATACTACTCTACTGAGGGCACCTCAAAGAAGAAAGGGGCTTGTCAGAAAGTGCTTGTCTATAATGCCTAACCTCTCCTGATACCGAAAGAAGCACCTAGGATTGCATTTTAAAACCATTTTGACATCAACATCGAAAGTCTGGTAAGGAGGAGATAAAAGAAAGAAAATGTCACTACATGTGGGAGTGTGTCTGTAAATGTCATGTATATATGTGAGAAAGAGAAGCAAGAGACTTCAAGCTATAAAATGGAGGATGTTTATAAATTCACTTCATGAATCAACAGCTTGCTTTCAACCGAAACCATTGACATGCTACATACCTGATAATCATGAGAGTTATGATGTCTCCGTGGACCTGAAAAGAGAAGGTAATTATTGAGGAAAAAGTTGTCGACATCTAAGGTAATATTTTAAAAATAGGAAAATATCACCAAACAAATAGGGGGAAACAGCTTAAGTCAAAATAAACTCAGCAATACATTACTCCCATTACAACAAATTGGCCAGACAAATGATTTTTTGCCAGCAATCCCTCTTACTAACAGAAAAATACTCAATTTGCTGATAAAAGAAAGGGCGAAACAAGTTCTGAGAAGCTGCTATGTCTTTCAAAGTCCAATTAAACTACAATGTGTCAGCAAAAGATCTGTAGGACAGAGAGATATTCTTATACGCACAACAAATAAATGCATGCGCAAGTCAAAATTGACATTTTTCTAAGTTGCACTTCTTGACTTTAAGAATTCTATCTGTGAAGTGAGGAAAACAAAAGAAAAAAAACGACGAGGGAGAAAAATCATAAAATGCTATAATTAGAGTTGAAGGTTCTAAAGCGATCAATCTCATAAAAAATTGGCCCAGCCTTTAAGCATGATTTAGTCAGCAATAGCATGTTTTGAGGTTTTCCCTTCCTGGATTGTGCAATTGTGACCCATGACTGGACCCCAGTCTACGTCTTTCATCCTTTCCAGTTTCCACATACAAATTGTTAGTTTAAATCTCCAGAAAGCATAGACAGACTACCAATTTGGAGAAAACTACCTCATACAGTGATCCATACACTCAGTTAAAATCTTTTCATGTTTAATATGATACATTTGTGTGAAAGCCTAAACATCGTCATTCAAATATAATTACAACATATTAACAGGCTCCGGGGACTAAAATAGAGGCACAAGCAAAAAGAATACCCTATCTTAAAGTTAGCACCAAAAGAAGCTCACAACTTACATTCTACGGGGTTCTCAAGTGCGGTAGTATTTGAATTTCTTTCCCTTACTGTAGTAACAGCTGCAGTTTGCTCATTGTTTAATCTTGAAGTGATCTCTGACGGCCTTCTGTATACATCATTTTGTGGCTCATGATAGCTAACCTCATAAGGATGACCATAGTCATAATATGAATTATTTCCGTATTCAGATAACCCGAACTTATAAAAACTTGTATTCATTGACGGGTAAACATTCTCCTGCACGTAAGATGAGAAAAACATTTTTTTAAACAATGATTATTTTAAGCGCATGCTTCAAACAGAGTAACAGACTCTGCCGTGTTAATATAGAAATGACCCAAGCCATTCCTACACAAGTACATTAAGAAAATGGAACAACCCTTATCAACTAACAGGATAAAATTTGCAAATGTTTGATCAAACGAACGATAAAAACAGTTATATTAATAAGTGATTATTAATATAACTGATTATCGTATAAATGGTACCTGAACATGCGAAGCACCGTCAAAAATGAAATTAACATGTTCATATGTAAGACCTTCAAAATATTCCATAAAGCTTCCAGCACTGTTATAAGGGTAGCTGGTGTTATAGTAATGAACCTCAATATGTGGATTCCAACTCATTTTTAGACCACTAACTGCAAGAAATATTAATGCAAATCAATCAAATAATTGTAATTATCAAATTAATGATAACAAAAACACATAATTTCACTAAAAGGTCAAAAACTAATAACAAACAAAATATGGAATGTAAAAACCTGATCTTTTAAAGGTATATTCTTTGAGATTTGCTCAAATCACGAATTTGCAAATCAATCAATCAGTTTTCGACCTGCAACAGAAATATCAATAAACAAATCAATGTGAATTCAGAAGCTTATTATACAAGATTAAATACGACATTACAGCATTACAAAATGACGGAAGTTTATCAAGTCCTGCAGCGCGTGTAACACTGATTGATATTCAAATCCAATTTATTCACATTTTTATCATTAAAAACTTGACTTTTGTTCAAGAAAATTGAAAGAATCAAAAACTTAGCTTCTGTTTGGTTATCAACAAAATGAAAGAATAGAAAATAAATTAAAGCAACTACGGGGAAAAAAACACCTAAATTTGACTTAGTTAAGCTGACATTTGCACGTTTAGAATCTATAACAGAAAATTAATTTCCTGTTTGGTTGCCGAGAAAATGCAAGGAAAGAAAAGAAAGAAAAGGACTAAAAAAACAAACACAATAATTAGGCTTACTTAATGTGAGTTTTGTTCATTATCTTAGCAGCTGAAATAACAGAGATCTCATAATCTCAAAATTTTATCGGGAACCAAACAGAAAATGAACAGTTCAAGTACCTCATTGCAAAAATTCGACTCCATAAGGTATTAGAGTCAAAAGAAACAGAACCTACGCCGAGAAAATCTCGTTTTCGGTGAGTGAGAAATTTTCTCGGGAAAATGTGACGGAAAGAGAGAGAAAACAATGGATCAGTGGATCAAGAGAGCGACAATAAAGTAAACGTCAATATATATAAACAATTAATTAATGGAGTAATTACAATGGGTCGCTCAGTTTTACTGGTTTCACAAATAAGGACCTAGTTTGTCCATTTGTATCAAATAGATCCATCACCAGTACCACCACTATTAAAATAACAAAAAATAATTTTTTTTGAATAGTAAATTGCATAAAAAAATAATAAATTGTCCAATGTATTTTTTGAATGGTAAATTGCATAAAAACAAAAAAAAATCAGCCAATCATACATCATAAGCTACAGTAACTCTATTTAAAGATAATACTTAAATTTTAATATGAAAACTCAAGATTCTATTAGGACAACGACTATTAACATGATAGACAACATAAAACAATATTTCATTGACTATAAATTTCTCATAATCGAAAAATAATTTCACTCACAAAATATGAAACATGAGAAATTTTTTAAGTATGGACCTTAAAAAAATAAACATGAAATATGAGTAACACAACATAACACAAACAAATAACAATGATGGATTTGACTATTTTGTCCCCAAGTGACGTGGTTTGGTGGTGTATGGTTCATGATCTCACATTGAGATCCTGAATTCGAATCCAATAAGTGCGTTTTTTATAATAGTCTGAAACAGTCAGATATTTTATCTGCTCCGCTTAAGCCCGGAAATGATGGTTTGACGATTGAATTTTTAATGATTTGAAAAAAAAAATTGACTATTTTAAAGATTAGACGATACAAACCTATAATAGGAATAGATTTAAGATTTTTGGATGGATTGACATGACACGATATATTTACATCTTTATGGTCAATGTACAAATCATACTGGTAATTTGGTTCAAGGACATGCTTGACACAAATGGAAAAACTCTCTTTATTGAGTGATCTATTTTGGGCAAAAGTGTAATAAAACTCATAAAAATAAAAGAGAAAGAGCCGACATTTATCGCTTTTGAAGAGCTAGAAAAAGAATGGCTTCTTCTTCTTCACTTAATTATTTATTTATTTATTTCATAATTTTTTTTTCCTGATAATTGATTAAACTTTTTACTTTGTAAGTGGAGTGGTTTCAGGAGCACGCGAACTCCGTTAGATGAGTAATGATAGCGTGTCTCGCGCTACAGGATAATGTAAATTACTGTTGTGGGATAATATCATTAGTGTCCCTAATCTTTGTCTTAAATTTACTTTAGTCTCCGAGTTTTAAAATTCATTCATAACGATTTGGTTGGAAAAAAAATAAAAAAAAATAAAAACGAATGCGATATCTCCAATTGCATGCTGACACGTGCACTGTGGGTGAGCTACTTTATTCTTAGGTGACCAAATCAAAACCATTTTATTTAAATATGATAATAAATTTCATTATCTATTAATTAATTTTTCATTTAATTTACATCTGAAATTGGAAAAAAAATATATCTTATAGTTGATTTATTTTGACTCGGCATATTTAGAACTATGTAAATATGAATTCCTATATGGGGTATATAATTTTATTTTATTTTTGCTTCTCTGTGAATCTGTAATTATTTTAGAATAGTTTTGGGAATTTAAGGAAATAGCAACAAATTAGACTTTATTTATAAAAAAACTAAACAAGTGTTTCAATATTTTATTGTTCATTTACTAACGTCGATCACCTTATATAGTGACAAAATAATTAAATAAATATTTTAATATCTTATTGTTCACGTATTAGTGTGGATCAACTTATATAGTGATAACTATCCGTGTATCAATGATCTACCGATGTTTGATACTCTTCGACCACCAATCGATCATCATCATCCGCATGCCTACTAATGATCGATGATCCGTCTACCTATATGGTTAGCCACCATCATATTTAGAAAGTTTTATCGCCTAAAAACTCTTTTTTGCCTAAAAAGTAAGAAAATTTTAATTCGGCTATTTTTATAAATTGACCCAATTTTCATTTATTTCTGTAAATTTCTCATTTAAAAAAAAATAATAATAAAATTGGAACTTCCAGTAAAAATCAAGAATCATATAACATTTTATTACACAAATATTTCAATATGAGCCTTTGGGCCTATAAATTTAGAAACAAATAGTTGTGGTTAGGGTTGGGACTTGGGAGTTAGTGCTTGGCTTGTGATGGAAAAATGAAGCATGTGATATTGGTAAAAAGGAGATCACCAAAACCATATGATCCCATCAAAAAGAAATTGGTGTCAGTTGAAGTAGTTGGTTTGGATTAGAATCATTTTACATTTATTTTACTAAAAGAGAAGAATAATAGAAGTAGAAAAAAAAAATGATTTTGGTGGTTAGTGATCTTTTTTTAGGTAATCAAAATATCGGGGTCAGCTTACACACACCTCAATTAATTCTCGCAGACCCATATCCATGCTTTTAGAAGTTTCATAATACAGATTAGAATAAATCAATGATTTTTACATCATAAGACATAACCTCAGGGAAATATATCCAGTAGAATTCGAATCTTAAACCCAATAAGGAAAAACCACTTAAGTTCAAGGTCTTTAACACTAAGAACCCTGGGGTTTGGTTAGTGACCTTATCTATGCTAAATAACAGCAATAATTATATTAAGTTTCTTAGAAGGTTTGCTTAACAATCAATCCTTGTGGTTATGGGCTGTAATTTACTAGGAATATATTCCAATCTGCCAATGTGGACTATTTACATGTGACGATGGTTTTTTTCATTTTTGGTCTTTGTTTTCAAAAATAAGCACCCACTTTATTAATATTAAGAGTATGATAATAATTAGGATATCATGTCTTGATTAGATCTTGTCCCGTTCCGTTTCGATTATGATTGAAGATATAAAAATTAGTATTGAATCCCAATCGATTTTTGGAATCGGGACAAAAAATCATCCTAAATCCCCGATAAATTTTTACATTCTAAATTCCAACCCAATTTTATATTCATTATGAAAAAACATTTAAAATCCTAATTAGAATTTATACTCAAGATGAAAAATCACATACATCTCGACTAGAATCTTTATTTAGAATGATTTTTCATCTTAAATCTCAACCAAAAACTTTTACTAGAGAGAATTTTTTTATCATAAATCTCTATCCAATAATATTTGTGAGATTTTTTGCAAACTCTAATTAAGTACACAAGGATAAATTATTAATTTCCCCAAACACGTGGCAATATTTGGTTCTATTGTAAGTTTCTTAGAAGGCTTGCCTTTTTCTTTTCCTCCATCCTTAAAATGCTTGGTTTAGAATCAATACTTGTGAGCTAAAATTTAATAGAAAATTATTGGCAATGTGCCATGGACAATTGATTAGTTTTAACTTTATCATATCACAATGTGATGTGACAATAGCTTTTTGTTTTTATTATTGTTTTCAAAATTAGAACATAATTAAATACAATGGCAATTTTGACAACAATTTGATATTAGATGTGTTTTCCTAACTTATAATAGTCAAGTACCAAAATTAAAATCCCATTTATTTTAGCTATTCCTCAATAAATTCCTAAAAATAAAAAAAATAAAAATGGACAGAGTTTAAATATAATTTTTAATCCTTCACTTTTTATAAGCACTACTCGATAGTGCCTATAAAAAACCCTAATGCCCTAATGCATCTATGTTAGTAGGGGAAAAATATTATACAAAAATTGAGATTATATTTATCATATATAAAGCGATAAAGAAAATGTTTGATTGGAAGAAGTAAATAAGGATGGTAATGAATTGGGTATAATATATAAATTTCAATATTCATACCCATTTCGTTTAATTCATCCTAATATACCAGGTCCTCGTATTTGTCCTTGTTCATACAGAGATTTTACCTGTACTTAAAAGGGAATATTAATAAATGTACCTAACCCGTCCAATCAACCGGTTACAAAAAATTATCCTCTTATCCCTTAACGTACTGGACTACCGCAGGCCACCATCCCCACTACGATTTTTGTCATCCCTACAAGCAAACATAAAGCCAATAATTAGAGGCTAACACCAAATTTTCCAAAGTTACCCAACATAAAAACCCATTAAAAATATAAGTATTAATTTTATTTTTTTAAAAAAGAGTAACAAGACCCACATAGACAAAAAGTAATAATGGCATCCCCATAATTTTGTTTTATCCAATTAAGCTGCCTATGGCATGGCTGATGATGATGTGCAATTGAGCCCTAAAAGGGCAAAAGGCTGTCAGCCATGTGAGAAAGAGAATGAAATGACAATTTGACAAAGAAGCAACCAGCAAAGCATGGACAATTGAATATGGTTGGATATAATTGAAAACTTATCATTTCATGAGAGTATCAATTGAAACATAAACATGGCGTGCAATGCAAGCAAGCATCAATCATGAACATCCCCCACACACACATTCCTTTCATTTTGTCTTCTTTACACCTTTGAAAAGTTTCATACACTTTGTTTGCGGCTATCCCTATTATTACTGTTCAACTTCATACAAGTTCACCAACACTTATGTTTTAAGAATCTTCTTACATCAAACACTCCTAGCTAATGGGATGATTCAAAGTCTTTTCGGCTGTATTATGAAAGTTTATTCATTTTCTTTTAAATATTAGACCCAGTCTTATTTTTTATTTTATTTTATTTTATTATTTTCTAATTACATGTAAATAGGACTAAAACGAGAGGATATTGACATATTTTAAATTGACTATCACAGTTTTGCTTGACTTCAACTCAAAAAATAAGAGAAATACAATTTGCACTTCAGACGTGACAAAAATGTTAAACTTAACAAATATTATAGTATCCTGTCATTAGAAGCTCTAAATCACTGTTCAAGTTCATGTAAATAGACAAATAGTAATAGTAATACCATACCATGAGAAAATGAATTTCTATTCAAACAAGTACAAACATAAACACAAGCAAAAATAGCTTAATAGTTGTCAACTGAATCTTCATTATTACAATTTTACCCTAAATTTATGGGCTTGACTCGGGTTGACCCTAACGTATTTGGGTCCATAACCCATCCGGGCATTGGGCTTATCTTGTTTTCAAAATTTGCTGCTGTCAGAATTTTTGAAAATATCATACTTAACTCATTACAGAAATTCAGAAAGTAGTTAAAAGGGGAATATCCTGTACTGTATTGCTCAATTTCATTCCTAGATAAAGAGTGTGAATCTTTATGAACATACTTTTCTAGTCAAGCAAATTCATTTTCCTTTGTATTCATGATTAACAAACACTTACTAATACCATAAATTTTCCAAAACATGTGAACTAGGCAGGCTACGTTCATTTGTGAAGGTCTTTCAGTAGCAACATTGCTGTAACAAGAACAAATGCAACAGTTTTAACAGAGAGAAGTCTGAGATTGAGAGCAGATTACTTACCTACAGGACGGTCTTATTCATAGGAGACACTACTCCTGAGTGGCTGGAATGTTAAATGGCCATGGACATGGGGGGAAGCTAGCCAAGGTGCCATTGCTCAAGAACTCGTACACTATAAGCCGATTTTGTCCCTCATGACAGAATCCCAGAAGTCGATCCAGATTCTCGTGATGTGTTTGGCCAATTACATTCACTTCAGCCTTCAAATACTCATCTAACCTTTTTACTGCAACAAGGATATTAGACTCCATTTCAATGGAGCCTTTGTAACTGTGCCGAAGGCTCCCTTTCTCAGTTCCTCCTTGGATCCGTGAGTGGCATCTACATTACTTGTAACTAAAGCAGCGCAAAATCGTGTGAAAACCAACTTGATTACCTTGCTGTGGCCTTGAACTTTTTTGTGGTTGACAACTAGAAAACCTAGGCAACTTGCACCAGCTAATATGAGGTTGATAAACATAGAGCTGCCAAAAAGTTTGGATCCCGCCAGAATGAGTAGCTCCTCTTTCTTCTTTCCGTTTGCTTGGCCTATCCTAATTTGGATGAAAGTGGTCCCGTTATCAGCACTATCCATTTTCCTATATGAGAGTGGCAGTTTCTTCTTCTAGCAGGTCAGTTCTAAAAACAGCTGCACAAAATAGACAGTCCTTTAAGCACAATGACACACAATGTCTACTAGAAGGTTTAAGTTGCTCATAATCAGTTGTTGGCCAATCAATTCAGTGCTATTTATCTGTTCAATGTAATGTAAATATTCTCCAGGCTTCATCCAATCTTCTTCACAATCTTGAATGAAATCAGGTTTGCAGCCTCTGTAGACATTATCTGGATCAAGAAAAGAAAACCCTTTTAAGCATCCACAAATTGGTCTTTTCGCTTCACTGAGTGAAGATGCTGTTTTGCCAGCAAGTTCCACTGCCTAATCCTTTACGAATATCATGGCTAACACAAATATTATCTGTCACAATACGACTGACCAGATAACAGTACTGGTGGTATTCTAGGGGTGAGAATATAAGACAAAAACACCGTTAAAATTGAGAGTTGCTTGCTGATAATTTTCTTTTTCTAAAACTACTGTTCCTGGTGTGAGAGTGACCCTTTGGCCATTTTCTTCCAAAACATCAAGTAACCTGACTCATTGTAGACTACTTGTTAACCAGCATTCGATCTGTTAAGATCAAATGTATTGCTCCAACAATAGGCATCCTATGCAAAGCATACCAAACTATGGTTTTGATTTCTTCTCTTTGCCATCAGTCATCAAGTGCTAATCTGCAGTCAGCTGTAATTTTGATCCTCTCGGTACAGAATTGTCTTCTAAAGCATACCAAACTATGGTTTTGCTGGGTATCCGCAAACGCCACTGCCAGTAGAAACACTTGCTCAAAATTGATGATTGCTCTATAATAAAAGTTGGCATCTGAAGTTTCCACTCTTCTGTTTAGAGAGAATCTTTATTTTCTAGCAATATGTACTTGTAGCCTGGCTGGTTGAACTGAAGCTGATAACCAGGATTGAGGAAAAGGAACCAAGATTGGTTCACTTTCATAATATGGTTCAATAGAATAATCTGATTTATAATAGTGAGAACAAGAAGATTCCCATCTGATTTCAATTGAATTCGAACCCTTCCCTTGGAAAAGTTGGTCTCTGGCTGTCGAGATGAAAGCTGCTGTTGGCTGTCCTCTTACAAATATCTGTGAAGGCAACATGGCGTCAATGGGATACTTGAACCTCTCCCATAACTTATTTAAATTGCTATTGAAAAGTACAACATTGACTGTATCATTCATAAATAAAAGCTAAGCATATTATAGTTGATTAAAGAAAAACAGAACATACATTTGATAAGCATAAATTCTATTGACATTTATTTTTCCTTGAAAATGAGATAGATCAAGATGGTTCCGAAATTTTTTAGAGAAAGTTTGTCAAATTTTTTAAAAAAAAAAAGGATTTGGTTGAATTTCTCTGACTTTACCTTCTTTAAATGTAGCTTTCTGTAGTCAACCCCTGTAGTTATTTCCTTTTACAGCATGCCAAGCAAAAACAGCTTTCCGAGTCTCTCGCATGCAGTGTAAGTCAGGTCATTAGTTTTCAAGCTCAAAGCTCGAGAGAAACCCATGGCCATAGGCAGGAACATCAGAGATATATTCAGAAAATTCCAAGTGTCTTTTTAGCAGAATTAAACAGTGATCAATCCGTTTAGATTCAGGGTGGGATGTATCTCTAACAATAAACTCATACAAAATACCATTAACCTCAATTGAGCTACAACCAGGAGTCTTCTCCACACCTCTCTCCTTCATCATCTTTCTTATCTTCCCCGCCTCTTCCCACATATTCGCATCCCTATACATATTAGCAAGCAATACATAAATTCCACTATCATAAGGATCCAGCTCAAGAAGCTTCATAGCAGCTCTTTGTCCCATTGAAACATTTCCGTGCATTCGACAAGCAAAAAACAATGCACCCCATACCACAGCATCTGCGTCTATTGGCATGCTTCTGATAAGCTGTTCGGCCTTTTCTAGTAGACCAGCCCTACCTAGAAGATCCACCATGCAAGTAGTGCTTAAGCTGGGGGGACAACCTGAACTTAGAGCTCATTTGAGCAAAATATTTATGACCTTCGTCAACCAGACCTCCATGACAACAAGCTGATAATACTCCAAGAAAAGTAATTTCATCTGGCATCAACCCAACTTCAATCATCTCTGCGAAGTAAGATATGGCTTCTAGGGCGTTCCCATGAAGGGCTAAACCTCCAATAATGGCTGTGTAGGTCAAGAGTTTCTTCCTGGCATCTCACGAAAAACCTGGAGGGCTTTTGCAATGTTCCCACACTTGGCATACATGTCTACTAATGCAGTTCCTAACACAACATTCATATTAAAATTTTGTTTTTCAATAAAATGGTGAATCCATATTCCAACATCGAGGGCTCCTAGTTGTGAGCAAGCAGATAGGCAATGAACCATGGTCACTGCATCAGGCTTTATGTTCGTAGCTTGCATTTCATGAAACAAAGCCAAAGCCTCTTTGCTACGTCTGGCTTGAACATAGCCTCCAATTATGGCATTCCATGGCACAACATCCTTCTCTGGCAAGTCATCAAAGATCTTCCTAGCCATATCAAAGAAGCCAAATTTGGCATATCCCACAATCATTGTAGTGCATGACACAACTGTTTTGTTCACCATGCTATCAAATATATCTCCAGCAGCCTCAAGTTTTCCACACTTCACATACATATCCATGAGTGCATTTGCAAGTGGAACAGTCAAAGTCAATCCACTTTCAGAAATATACCGATGAAACTCTCTTCCAAGAATCAAATCCTCTAGTTGAGCACATGCTGAAACAACCCCAATCATCGTCACCTCATCTGGCTTAACCCTCTCCAATTGCATATCTTGATAAAGCCTTACAGTTTCACGGGGAAATCCGCTCCGAACATACCCATTAATCAAAGAATTCCAAGAAACCAAATCTCTCACACAACCTTCATCAAACACCTTACCTGCCAACTCCAAGGCTCCACACGAAACAAACATATGAATTACTGCATTATGCACATACATATCCACATCAAAACCCAGCTCCAAAACATGCCCAAAAATCTCAGAACCTAAAAAATTCAACCCTAAACTAGCACAAACTTTAAACAACAAAGGGTAAGTAAAATTATCAGGTCTAGACCCACAATTTCTCAACATTTGCTTGTACAAATCAACTGCTTCTCTCATCTTTCCACTATCTAAAAACCCTCTAATTGCCACATTCCAAGAAAATACATTTGGGTTTTCTAAACTAAACAAAATCTTGGTACAATAATCAAGATTCTTTGACTCCGATATTGCACAAAAGGCAATAAGGCGACTTGAAGCAAACCCATTTGAGATTAAGCCAGTAATAGTCATTTGGGACTGGATTTGCTTCAGTTGGGATAGAGATTTGCATTGTTCTAGTAAAAATAGAAGTGGGTTTTGAAGAACAAAAACGTGGGTCGTGTTCCAGATTGTGGGTTTCTCTTTGTGAGGAGAAAGAGAGCGAGTGTGAAGAAAACATAGAAATAAACGTGGAGGGTTTTTAATCAAATGCATTGATTTGAGATTGATTGTATGGAGAATGTTCATCAGATTTTCAGCTCACCAAAATTCAAAAACTACCGAGAAAAGAGTGAGCCCAGTTTGAAAAATCCAAAAGCCAATTATAAAATTTTGGGTGGGAATCTCCATTTCATTTCTTATCCGTTTTTCATTTATTCTCTCACCATATATATTTTCATTTTTTTCCTTGATGATATAAAACAGTACTTTCCTTTCTTCCCTTGTTTCTCTGTCTACAACCACCATTGTCATGGATCTTACGCTCTCAATATATATATAAATCTTCTAATATGATCGGATGAAATCCGGACTGGTACTGTTTAATATTATTTATTTATCGTTTAATATATTAAGACGAAATTCGAATTATAAAGAACAAATCGGAAAACGATTAATATATATATATATATATATATATATATATATATTATATATATATATAAACTGCATAATACGATATGTATGGATAGATATAATTGTGTCTGACAAAAAGCAGCAGCTCCTTTATTTGAAGAATAGGGTTGTGAAAGAACAATTTGAAACCATGGAAGAAAACCGCATTGTGAAAAGGAAAAAAAAAAGAGAGATTATAATTATAAAAGAGTTTCTAATTTTGATTTAAATTTGAGGGCATAAATCAGCAGTATGTTCCTGTATAATATCTTTGAGCTTTAAAGATTAAAGATACAGAAAATTAGACAAGATAACTAACATTATAATGATATTAATTCAAAATTGATAAATTGAGATTACAACAATTTCAACCATCAAAATTATGGCAAATATTAAAAAGAAAAAAGAAAATCATAGGCAAAGAAACATTGTGCTGTGCATGAGATGATCAAGAATCCCTTTAAAGGACTACTATACCCTGAATGAATCTTCAAAATGAAACTCAGTAATTTTTCATCATCATCAATTAGGCTCCGCCGGAACCATACTTCTTTCCGAAAACAATCATCTGAAGTTTGTCATAGCCTGCAAGCACACCAGCACCAGCAATGGCACGAAGAATGTTTGCACCAGCACCCTTGAAGAGAGATTTTGCACCCTCATTCTTAAGGATTTGTTTGAATGCGTCGAGTGAGCTGTTGTACTTCACTGCTTCTCCAGATGTCATCATCATTCGTCTGCGAATGGTGTCAATGGGATATGAAGCAAGGCCAGCACCATTGGTGATCACCCAACCAAGAGCAAAACTAGCAAAGAAGCTCTCCTGCAGTCACATACAGTACAGTATCAAAAATATTATCAAACGTTTGATAAAATTCAATCAATCCACCAAGTGACTAAGATATTTGAAATTTTAGTAACCTGTAAGTTTCCGGTGAGGATCACTGGCTTCAATGAATCATACATGCCAAAATAGAGACCGCGATACACAATGATGCCAATGCAAGAGATGTTGAATCCTCGGTAAAGCCCTGCAATACCATCTGTCTTTAAAGTCTTTTTGTAGACATCAACCAAGCCATTGAATTGCCTTTCCCCTCCATGCTTTGCACCCTTGGCATCATTAGCAAGACGTGTTCGCGCATAATCTAAGGAGTAGACGAAGAACAGAGAAGAAGCTCCGGCAGCTCCACCAGATGCCAAGTTACCAGCAAACCACTTCCAGTAACCATCGCGATCCTTCTTGAAGTTAATCAATCTCTTGAAGTAATCCTTGAATGCAAAGTTCAAGGCCTGAGTGGGGAAATAACGAATTACATTAGCAGTGTTGCCTCTCCACAATGAATTAAACCCTTCATCCTTAATTGTACGGCCAAAGCAATCACCAATTCCTCTATATGGTTCAGCGAGGCGGCCTGCCTTGATCATTTCATCCTGGTTTTGAATCAAAAGCTTAACGCGTTCAATAGGCGCAGCAGCAGTTTTGGACACTGCTGCAGAAACTCCACCCATGAGAAAATCAATGGCAAAGCCGGCTAAGCCTTTCTCTGATGGGGCTTGTACAAACACAGGTGACAGCTCAGTGGAGGCGCCGCATGTTTGTGTCAACGGGTACTGAAATGCTGCGTTGGAGTAATTTCCATATGCAAAATGTCTCTGAGGCAAAGCAGCAAGCTTTTGGAAACCGGCATGGCGATTATGAACAACATCTTGGCTAAGAGTGGATTTGAGATGTACCTTTTGCATAACATATGGTTGCTGGTGACTCTCAGCCATTATTACTTACAAATATAAACCTTAAAACATATCAAGAAAAAATTTGAAAATTCAAATATTATCAACAATGATCTCACAAATGATAGATACATGCTAATAACTCTTTATACAATATAAATTCAAGGGGCACATTAACTACCATCAAATATACATAAATCAAAATTTCAAATTTCCGGGATATAAGCCATTGCATATCAAATGCAGATTGATAAAAAGAAAAATGTGTATCATTAAGTGACATGGTCTTTCACTGTTATTTTGCTAAATTGGGTTCACAAAACATTAAAATTTATGCTTTTGGCAATCAAATATATTTAGCTATTTCAATATTTCATTATTAAAAACCTTTTAAACATAATCCTGTATAGCATTACACAATAAACAAACATTGAAATAAAATTAATTATTATATGCATAAATGAATCAAACTAACCTGAGGAAAAAAAAACAAAAAAGAAGAAGAGAGATCTAAAGAAAGTGATTAGCAAAAGAGAAGTTGAAAGTGAGGTTATAAAATAATCAAAGAAAGTGTCAACAACAAAAAAACCCGAAATAAAAGCAAGACCAAAAGTTTATGGGAACACATATCACAAATAGACCGAGTGATTCGGCCAATGCAATGAACTAAATATAGAGTCAAATATGAAAAAAATAAAAATACCCTTTTGGCTAAAAGATTTTGCTACAGATATATATGTTCATGTGGATTTGAGTAATAAGATAATCAAACTAAACAAAGGATTTGACTGATGATCTCATGGGAATAGTCTAATCATAAACGTGTAATTTACATATTCGTTAAACTGATGTAATATATGATATTACATAGAAAAATTAAAAAAAAAAAATAATTGTTGCATTTTTTTTGTTTCATTTTATTTCACTAATCACGTCTGTTTATAATTGGAATGAGTTTGAAATAGACAATTTGCATGTGTAGTATTAGTGTTATTAAGAAAAATAAGAGGATCAATCAGTAGAATAGAGATCAGTGGTTGCATATATAGAATTAATGAGAATGTAATTGGAAATTTTGATTAAGAATGGACATGCAAATCCTATTTCACTGTAAACACACTGTCACTGTTGAGTTTTTATCTTCTGGCCTATCAAGGAGTTTTTATCTTACATTTTGTTGACGGGTGATTTTCGTCCCATGGGCAGTTTCGAGATAACTCATCCGAGACAATCCTCTTTCAATCTTGAATTTGTCTGGTTATGGGTAGACCAAAGACAAAAATATAGTTTCGATAAATATTGATGAGTGTTGTTGCAATGTTGTTGTTAATTGGGTGTTGATGAATGTTGTACGAGTGTTGCTGTTAATTGAATTGTGTTGATCCTTGTTGTTGCAGTGTTGTCTGTGATGAGTTTTTTGAATTAGTTGTTAGTGAATTTGTTATCTTGTGTTGCGGTTGCAGTTTGTGTCAATTGAACTGATATAGATTGCTCATTTTGATGAATTTGTTTTTTGAATTATAGTTGCTCATTTTAACGAAAAAATTCAGCAAATAAACATGACAGTTTGAGTTATGTATTTGTTGTGAAAATGTTTCTTGATGATGTCTTTACAAATGACTATAAACTGAAGTCTTGAGAGTGTTGTTATTTACTGGACAAAAGGCCGAGGAGGAGTATTGAAAGAGGCTATTATTTTATCTTTATTGAAGTTTCCATAACGTGCATTTACTTATCTTATGATTTTGTATGGTGGATCAATTTGAGAGGAGATATTGAGACTGTTTTCAGTTGAAATAGGTTTGAGAGAATTAGCTGCTATCTGTTTTGATGAGTGCAGAGTGGCGGTGTTTTTTTCTTTTGTTGATAAATGCTTATGAGTGTTATTGCGGTGTTGTTGTGATTTTGTTTTTTTTTTATGTTGATAAGTGTTGATGTTGAGTCCACTGATTGTACTGAAAAGTGCAAAGTGCTATTGCTTTTTTTCTTATGTTGAACTTACTGATGGGTGTTGTTATGACTGTTTGTTTTCTTGTGTTGATGAGTGCAAAGCTGTTGTTTTTTTCTTTTGTTATAATTGCTGATGAGTGTTGCTTTTTAGTTGAATTATGTTAATGAGTGATGTTGCAGTGTTGTCCATGATGATTTGTTCATTTGTTTGTTATCTAATCTTATCCTCTCATTCACCAGCTCAGTGTTGATAGAGGTGCACTGAGGCGCAGCTCGAGGTGAGAGGCGCACGAGGGGATGGCTGATGCGCATCAAACTGGTTGAGGCAAGGCGATGTGAGGCGCAGCGAGGCGTGATGCGCAACAAGGCGTGCGCATCATGATTTTTTGATTTTTATGTCAGTTTTTTTCTTTTACTTTTTTTTCCAGTTCTGTTTCTTTCTTAATCTTTTTTATTTTGCCATTTTCTTAATTTACGATTCTTTCTTTTACATTTGTGTTTTTTTGCTTCTATAATTCTGTTTTTTATTTTTTATTTTTTATTTTTTTTCAATTATGTTTCTTTTCTTTTTTTCAATTATGTTTCTTTCTTCATTTTTTTCCATTTTCTTTATTTACTTTTTCCATTTTCTTTATTTACGATTCTTTCTTTTACATTTGTGTTTCTTTTTTTCCTCTTTTAATAGTTTTTTTTTACTGTTTTACTTTTTTTAGTTTTGTTTCTTTCTTCAACTTTTTTTTTTGTATTTTCTTTATTTATGATTCTTTCTTTTACATTTTCTTTATTTACGGTTCTTTTTTTCAATTTTGTTTTTCAGGTAGTTGTTTTTTTATTGCAGTTTGTTTTTCATTTTCTTGAACTTGAACTATGTATATTTTGTTAATAATATGATGATGATGTTTCTTTTGACTAGATACTTTTTTATTATGTTTGTTTTTATTATTTTCTTGAATTTGAAGTTTTGAATTGTGCATATTTTTTCAAGTATTATGAATTGGAAAAGTAGAATGTAACATTCCGCCTAAGCTATGATGCTACCGACATGAGATAGGCTAATCCCGACTCCATAAGCCTCTGACTCTGATGAAATTTCGGCATGACCTTTGCTAAAAGTCATGCAACCTGGATCAAAGTCTTGCACCTCCAACCTACAGGGCCCAAACACATAAACTACATAAAAACAATAAATTCAAGGCATAACACGATTGGGCTCCATGCCCGAAAATACGTATAAACAAAAAATTTTACAACTATACTATACAACTCAAATTCTTTTACTACTACACTTGTACACGACTTGACTCTTATACGCCCAAGACATGCCATAAATATATGTATTTGTTATTAATTGTAAATAAAATACATATATAATAATAATTACATTAATTAATTATTTGAATATTTAATTGTTAAATATTTGAATTATTAATTAATAAACTTTTCCATAAAAGTTATGGATTTTGTTTAATTAAAATTGGTACATTTGGCTTGCTTTAATATATGCTTTATGTGTATTAATTTGATTGGATTACATAAAGCTTATATTATTTATTTGATTAAATGGAAAAAAAATATAAAATTGCCCCTACACTATTCATTAAGTCGGTCACCCTTGTTTTAAAATATAAATTTTTTTCATTTGCTTCCCAAGGAAGCTTTTGGCCAAATACACCATACACAAAACACTCTCAAATTTGTTTGAAGATTCAACAAAGATAAAGAAGAAAATCAAGAAAAAAAAGCTTTAGGAAATTGGAAAATTAAAGATAATACTCAATATCCCTAAGCTAGAAAGCTTGTTTCTTTTTCTTGATATTCTAGATGGACTCTATGGTTTCTTATTTTCTTGTGAATTGGGTGTTTTGGATTTGGTGGATGAATTGGAAGAATAAGAGCATGTGTGAAGTTGTTTTGGGTAGTATTATTGTAATATTTATCCAATTTGGTCATTAGATGAATTGTTGTCATTCTAGAGTTGTTGGTCCACTCTAAGATAATCTAGAATTATTCTAGAGTTGTTCATGTGTGGTGGGACTCATTTGGTGTTAGATTAATTTGATTAATCTTGATAAAATTGGTTTAAAGCATGAAAAATGGTATTTTCAGTTTCCGGGATCAGATTCGGCCAAACTGGAAATTATATGATGATTTTGATGACATATGAATGTAATGGATGTGTTTTGGGAGTTGACACAATTGCCGAAAAGTGTTTCCGACTTGAAATAAGCGAAAACGACCAAAAATGGCGTTACCGGGTGGATTTTGAGCCAACCGGGTGACAGCTGTCCAAACAGTGAATCTTTCACTGTTCAGGCAGCCCATGAATTATCCAGACACTATTGGAGCTTGTTGGGGTTGGTGCTCAGAGCGCCAATCCGGACCGTATTTATGTCTGATTCATGAATACGAACATCTCTTTATTCCATAATATTACTTATTTATGGTTGAACCTCTTGTTCTTATATATGTATTCGATCTAATTACTATTAGATTGAAACTAAATGTGGTTTAGTGATATGTATATATTAGACAAAGGCCCGATAATATATAATACAGTACACAGTTACAAAGGGAGTTTGTAATTGACATTGGGAAGTGTCACTGTTATATATATATTATCAAACATAGTTCCTGGTCAAGATTTGCTAACACGGGTCGGTTAGTCAAATCCGTTGAGACCAGTACATGTCGTATATCGAGACTTGGTCCGATGGTTTATCCCAATGAACCATAAGTCTGGAGAGACTCGTATAGACGTGTAGGTGTTTATAGTGTATAAACACTGAACGGCTCACCGAAGATTCTTAATGGATGGTACACCAACGTCAATAAGAATCTTCTCAGGTTGAGTATCATATTGGTCCTTCGACTTGAGACACCACTGTGGATGTATGAGACATCCTCCACACTTAGATGACAGTCACGTCACCAATCTATTTAGATTAGACCTCCGCTTGTTCGTTGGGTGTGGACCGATCCTCAGGATATCCTGTGTGTGTCAAGATAGGATCCGTCAGTTCTGTGTACAGAGCATAGGTAGTCCATATATAATTAGCAGTCTGTTAAATCTGTGACCACAGTATACTTCGGAAGTAAGTTCCGATTGTTATTTAGAGATTGCTAATGAATACGTCGACGGGATAATACCTATAGAGATTTGACGTTTACATCTATATCTCTGGGATTATCCAGATACCTGTGACAGATGGATTATACGTATGCAATGACCTCGACCTGTATGATTCAGCTAGTTTATCTGTGATCGTCATAATCTACGGGTGGATAGATTATGCACATGAAATTGGATTTCGTGACGGATATACCTGAATTTAGAGAGTCTCAATAATGAAACATACTCGTAGAGCACTATAGCAACATTTATGAATAATGATGATTATTTATAAATCGTTTAAACGTTAAACGAAAAATATATGCGAACGGGCTGAACCGTCATTTCCTAATTAATGTGTATTTGTATTTAATATATGATATTATTAAATACACATTAAAAAATAGTCAAATAAAGGTATTTGACATATATCATCAATATATGTATTTGAGATATTTAATGTAAATATATACATATATTTGATATATTTGTATTTAATTAATTATTTAATTATTTAATTGTTAAATGATTAATATAATTAAAATATAAATATATCACCAAATGATAAAGTTAGGAAATGATTATAAGTGTAAATGTTTGACTTTACATTAAAGAAAAAGGTTGTCAAATTGATTTTGACTTCTTAAGATATTTGTTCAAAATTGTTTGAAAAATGAAAATATCTTTTTCCTTTATTTCTCACTAAATTCGGCCATACACTTAAAATATAAGAGTTATATTTTTCTTAGTTGCATTTGTTGACTTAATATAAATATCTATAAAGTGTTATTTAGATATTTTATCAAGTTGATTTAATGAAATTCAAATGAAATTGAAATTAATATTTCTTGTATATGTCTTTGCCAAATTCGGCCAAGGCCTTTGTGATGCAAGTATATATTGTTTTTCATTTCATTTGGTATCTAACCTAATACACTTTAAAAGAAAAATCCATTAATGGAAACCAAAGGAAGCTTGTGAGAAAGAAAGAAGAAACCAAAGAAAGCTTGATTTTTAGTAAGTTTTTCCAACTTACTATTAGAAAGGAAAATGTTCCTTAGGATCTAGGCTTTAACATATGATGTTCTTAGGTTATTTCTTTCTTTATTCCTTGTGTTTTTGATGATGGAAGTTTTGATGAAAGTGTAGAGCATGTATGATGAAGGAAGCTTATGGCTATTGTAGTAATAAGTGTTCTTTTATGGTTTTGGAAACCTTGTTGCTAATCTAGAGTTGTTGACCCACTTTTCATATATGTTGTGTATTTGTGTGTGCATATGATGCATATAAAGTTTCATGTTCATTGGATTGCATCTTGATGTGTTTTGATGCATGAAATCACAAAGTGCACAATTATGCACCTTGGAGGGGCTCTCGGCCAAGGATGGACTTTTGGGGATTTTTGTTGCTTTTGGTGTTTTGATGTTTTGAACATGCTAAGTTCATCTTATAAATGATTTAGAATCATTCAAAATTGATTAGATCAATTTCAGACTAAAATGGACAAAGTACCAAGTGTAAGGGCAATTCAGTAAATTCACTTAAATATGATTTATTTGAATTTTATTTCATAATTTGATTATTGGATAATTAAATAAATGTGTTTATTTAATTAATCCGAGAAAAAGTTTTGAAATCGAAAAATTTGATTTTCCACCGCTTCCGCTGCGTTACCGATATTCCCCCTTAAAACCCCTACAGAGCTGACGTGGACAGTTTCCATAAGTGTCGGGTGGTCGGTTCGGTCAAAAACGTATTTTATGCCATTTTGCGGAAAAATGATTTTGTAAAAGTTTCGCGAGATTTCAACTTTATTTATGTTAATATTTGATATTGAATTAATTGGTTTAGGTGAAATAAGAATAACTTATTCATATTAGATATTGAATAATTTATTTGGTATTTTGAAAAAGTTTTAAAATATGATTTTGCCCAAACCCGCGCTTCCGCCGCGCTCATCGCCCAAAACTCCAACATTCATGGTCACCATAAAGTTCACAATCCACAACAAATTATTACCAAAATATTTTTGTAGAAATTAGATTCTATCAGTTGTTCATTTAACATTAAGCCAATGGAAAAAGGTTTTAGTTTCTTAAATTTTCAGATAATTCCAATTTCAAAAACGATTTTTTTTTTTTTTTTGAGTTTTTGAAGACAGAACAGGCAAAGAACAAAATAACAAAGATTGGGTAGATGTTTGATTTGTTACTTGAATGGCCTACTCGGGTGGGAAGATATTTGATTTGTTACTTGAATGGCCTACTCGGGTGGGAAGATGTTTGATTTGTTACTTGAATGGCCTACTCGGGTATAACAAGAAATAGTTGCCTAGATGGTTTCCTAGTACCAATTGGAGTCGCTCATGAGTGAAGTGGTAAAAAGGGTTATTTGTAATCCAAAACACACGGGATATATCATAATCATTAATTATTTGGCGTCAGCTCATTATGATTAAGATTACTTATGATGTTCAAATCTTGATTTGTTTGATTATAACAGTTAAATCATTATAATGTGGGTATTTTAATATAAATTTATACACATTATTATAAAGTTATTATTTTACCTTTAAAGATAAATTATTCAATGGTTCCAAAAAGGAAAAAGAATTTTTCTAATTTAATTATTAACTTAATATTTTTTAAATTTTATCATCATCATCATCATCATTAATAATTCATCATTAACCACGGAAACAACAAAGATCAATGACTATGATAACTTGAGGAAATAAACTTTTTTTGGAAGGATCAAGGAACAGCAAGCAAATATCATTAGCATTTAGCAAAGTACTTGTATGAATTATGTTTTCAGGTTCAATTTTTTTTTTGGCTCTCTTTTGAAATCACTTTATGAAATTGTTCGAATATATTAACTTGGCAAAGTAAGAACCATACATATAAAAGATTGTCAATTTTTGTCACAAAGAATCATTACAATCATATAATTTATAATTGACTGGAAAATGACATGACATTGTTGCTTCATATTGGCATTTGACTTGTTAAAACATACATGCTGCTGCTTATGGTTTTATCGTTAGGTTTGATCACGCAATGCCAAAGCTACAACATATTACTTACTCATCTTTATGACATCATGGTAATATATAATTGTAGGCGCTGGTTTTCGCCTGAGGCCTACAATCGAGATTTCGTGAGGATGGGGCACTGGCGATCCTGCAGAACAAAGATGTTGAGTGAGCAGGAGTACTGCCCACCGGTGTGGTGGGTGCCGGGGGCACTCCGACGCTCAAGTTAGTTAGTGAAGATGTGATGTAAGTAATGGAATAGCAAGGCTAGAGACTACCTTGATCCCCATGTGATGCCGTGAGGGCGGTAGGATGGTGATTATATGAATTCTGGAGAGAATGTTCTCCGCCCCCCAATCCTCATGGAGCCTTCTTTCTTATATACCTATCTGATGGTGTGCACTTGATTACTTGTCCGTTGAGTCTTGGTAACGGTCAACTTTATGAGGGATATTCACTGCATTTGCCCGTTGTAGGCTGGAAACTGTTGAATTTATGAATGGTGTTTATGAACCTAGACGTTACGTGGGCCGGCCTCTGGATGGTCCTTCGGTTATGGGTGTTGGTGTTCATCGGGCCTGGGCCGACATTATGTCTTTGGGGTTTGATTAGGAGGCTTCAGGGGTGCGTCCAGTATTGGGTCTGAAGTAAAATGACGAAACTACCCCTGGACCAAATTTGGCCCAAACAGTTTGTCCCCTACTCTCTAAGTCAAGAGTCATTGGCTTGGAGAGTACTTGACGCATGTGTCGCCTGGGACGAGGCCATATTATGTAGCTGTACTCTAGCGTTGATGCTGCCTACTAATTGAACCAAACGAATGTCAAGTTATCAACTTGAGTCTACAAGAGCCATTGGGGAAGTACCCAATCGTTTGGACCCGATGAAGGTCAGTATATCAGTCGTACGACATGTGCCCTCCATGTCTACAAGTTGACTCGAAATGAGTCTATGGGGGATGTCCCCGGTCGACTGGACTTGATGAGTCCAGGAGGATTTGATTTATACGACATGTGTAATCCATGTCTACAAGTTGACTCGAAATGAGTCTATGGGGGATGTCCACGGTCGACTGGACTTAATGAGTCCAGGAAGATATGAGTCATACGACATGCGAAATCCATGTCTATAAGTTGACTCGACATGAGTCTATGGGGGATGTCCCCGGTCGACTAAACCAGAAGAAGGTTCAGGATATAAGTCATACAACATGTGTTAATCCATGTCTACAACTTGACTCGTCATGAGTCTATGGGGGATGTCCCCGGTCGACTGAACCAGAAGAAGGTTCAAGATATAAGTCATACAACATGTGTTAATCCATGTCTACAACTTGACTCGTCATGAGTCTATGGGGGATGTCCCCGGTCGACTGGACTTGATGAGTCCAGGAATATATGTCATACGACATGAGTTGTTCATGTCTACAACTTGACTCGACATGAGTCTATGGGGGATGTCCCCGGTCGACTGGACTTAATGAGTCCAGGAAGATATGAGTCATACGACATGCGAAATCCATGTCTATAAGTTGACTCGACATGAGTCTATGGGGGATGTCCCCGGTCGACTGAACCAGAAGAAGGTTCAGGATATAAGTCATACAACATGTGTTAATCCATGTCTACAACTTGACTCGTCATGAGTCTATGGGGGATGTCCCCGGTCGACTGAACCAGAAGAAGGTTCAGGATATAAGTCATACAACATGTGTTAATCCATGTCTACAACTTGACTCGTCATGAGTCTATGGGGGATGTCCCCGGTCGACTGGACTTGATGAGTCCAGGAAGGTATAATTCGTACGACATGTGTAATCCATGTCTACAACTTGACTCGACATGAGTCTATGGGGGTTGTCCCCGGTCGACTGGACTTGATGAAGCCAGGAATATATGTCATACGACATGAGTTGTTCATGTCTACAACTTGACTCGACATGAGTCTATGGGGGATGTCCCCGGTCGACTGAACTAGATGAAGGTCCTTGAATGTCTTTCCTTCTCATACTACTGGACATGTTGAAGGTCTATGAAGGTTATCAATCTTCACTATACTAGAGCTGACAAATGTTAATGAGAGTTTACGATCGAATGAAGTCTGTAGTTGGTAGCAACCCATCCATGTAATATGGATGAGATGAAAATTTATCTTGTCATTTGAAGAATATAATAATCTACCATTGTCGAGATCTTAAATATATGTGAAGTCTCATATGTGTCATGTCGAGTGGGTCAATCGGGATACAAATTGTTTTATCTTTTCCTGGAGCATCCCCCTTGAGCTGATACTACATCACGGTAGTGTCGAGTTGTGTCTTTTTCTGGTGCTTCCTCCTTGAGCTAAGACTATATCACTATTCTGGGTAGTTGAAGGTCTTCCAATATATCCACGTTATAGAATCAAAGCCAAGATGAGTTCTTTGTGAAAATAAACTTTTGTGTCGACTGGGTGGGATCTTAATAATATCGCCTTTTGAAAGAGATATAATTTAAGGACGACTTCCACGTCGTTTGGGATTTTTATCATTGTTACATCTGTGGAATTTTCTGTTTGTCCCGTGAGTTTGAATGCAGAAGTTTAGAAGGCTGTCTTGATGTCTCATGCAGCAAAAATGAATTGGGCCTGTTGGGTCTGCTTTGCCAAACGTTGGTCACGTGCGCGTGGTTCGTCCACTTACCATAATACTTTTCAAACACGTTTTTGCCTGCCAAAGAAGAGACCACTGGACGAATTGTGGTTCGAACCCAGCATCGACCGATATGGTTTCTTGGCCTCAACCCTCATCTCTCCCACGCTTTCTGTTCAGCCGATATCATCTCTCTTAACTGTAATTTCTCTTTCTTTCTCTCACGAGTCCCACTATAGTTGCCAAAATTTGAACAAATGACTTCCAAGCTACATAAGGGATGATGTCGGCGGAGGTAGGGTTTACTTTCTCCAGTGGCCCACCCTTATTCAGCTCATTTCAATGAGACCTGGTGGACCTCCAAAGGTTTGAATTACATGAATAGAATTTCCCCAAAAGTCGCTGATCGCAGAGCATGTAGCGACTGGGTCAGGTTACGACGAACCATCGCTTGATGGGTTTAGGGGAATATGAATCCATCACGGGTTGGCAGTCGTCTCCTCTGAATAAATTCTTTGATCCCAATCACAATGAGAGAGACATGAGAGTTTTCGATTGGAGCTCAATCACAATGGATCAAATTGTAGATGCGATATGCTCTACTATGAAGTGTAGACCGAGTTTTCTTAATTCTCAGAAGCCTTTGCCAGTCCAAATTAAAATTATTTGGGGTTTGCCTTGAAGCCCCTTCAGTGCTGCTTGTTTGCTTTTGTGTGTTTTGATAGAGGAATATAGCATGGGGTTTGCGTTTTTTCTTTTCTGGGATTGGATAATCGATATGGGACTGCTTTTATTTTTCATCTTTGTAGCTTCATAGTGTTTCAATCGATGTGGGATTCAATGGTTTTTGGGGAGCTTGTTTATTTCGTTGATGGGCTTTGTGCTGCTGTAGGATGCTTCATGGCCTTGATGGTTTGTTTGCGTGTAGGCTGTTCTTGTTGGGATGGCTATTTGTTTCCACCTTCTGCTTCAGTTTCCTTATTTTGGTGAAATCTGGGTGGTTCGCTAGCTCCTTCTGCAGTCACATGGTGTTCAAGCATATGAGTTGATTTGTCACCGAGCTTGGTGAATGTGATGCATCCTTTGTGCCCTCAGCACACTCAATTTCTTTGGACGCGTTCTCGGTGGCTTTCGTGCCTTTGTTCTGCAATCTTCTACCCTAATTTTGTGAACCTTCTCCTTGCTTCGACAATGCATTTTTCTGATTCAATCTAGCAAGTTTTGTGACTCGACTAAATGGTATCCCGGTTGACATTTGATTACCGTGTAGTTCCCAGTCTACTCTTTCAGATTTTGGGCAGCTTATTTGCAAGAGCTATGAGGATCGCTAGCTTTTAATCGTGTGTAAAGGCTGATTGCTTATTTATGCTTGTGGCATGGGCTTTTCGGTTTTGTTTAGGAAATAAGCCCACTCTACACGTGCATTCTGTGTGTCAGTGCACCACTCAAAAACGTGACTTTGTAATATTTTTCTATTTGTCCAAATCAATCTACTCGTTTCAATTTTGTGAGTGGGGGGTTGCGTGGCTGCGTGCGCCAGGCTGTATGCATGGAGGACGCTTGTCATTTTCCTTCGCACGACGCATCCCTTTTTTTTTTTAAATATTACTTGCTACTTTCCTTAATTGGCTCGCTTCATGCAATTAACGGGAGTGGGCTAGACGTGGTTTCAACAATGTGAGCTTGGGCCTCTCGGATTGGGCTCAAGCTTCTCTTTGTGAAAAAACAATTGGCACGCGCATGTAACTGATATTTGCAATTGTAGCATGGCACTGATGCATTTATAAAAATGAATTCGTGCATACGCGGAGCTTATGTGTTAGCTGTATGTGATGGTTACTGTGTGTAAGACCATGCACGAAGCTTGGTTATTAATGAACCGACATAACAGGGAATTGAAGATGCCTGAGGCTCGTTAAGAATGAAGGTCCAAAGACAGTCTACTTTCTTCTATTCTAGATGAAGGTATATGTGAATATATCCCCCACCCGACCTGTTGGAGGTCAGGATCAATCCCCAAGCTATGGGTCAAAGGGCCAAACGAGCCAACGTGTCGTTTGGGGCCCATCCCATAACAATAGAATGAAGCTCGTATGATATGACATTATAAGTGTAAATTATTTAAAACAATAAAAATAACCTTATTCGATAGTTAACATATATGTAGTAAGGAACGTGATAAGTGTCTGGTCTCAGACGTGTAGTGTCGACTGTGATCCTTGACAAATGCCAAGCCACATATGTGGAGTGTCGAATGGAATCTCAAGCAAGCGACAAGTTATGTATATAGAGATGTCAACTGGGACATCCCCTTCAACACACTAGTGTCGAGTGGGACATCCCTAACAAATTCTTTGCCAAACATCGTAAATTTCTACTGGGCCGTCCATAACAATTAATTAGTTGTAAATCGTAATGTCGTCTGGGACACCCATATCTTAGAATCATTTTGTAACACCTACTAGAAATCTCATGCCTTAGTGATGTCGACTGTGACATTCTTAAAAAGTGTAAGTCATACCTGGTTGACCGGGATGTCCGTGCCAAGTCCTCATTCGGGTACTGTCGACTAGAACATCCTTCTTATGCCAAATACATCGCTTTTTCATGTGAGGCAAATGGTAGGAAATATAGTTGCATTGAAGGGAGGCGTCTTGCTCCTAATGTAGGTCCAAGTGACTATGGTCGAATGGAGTCTAGAGTTGATGAAACGCCATTCACGTAATCTTTATGTCACCTAGAGGAGATGACAATCCTCTTTCGTAGTCTGAAGGGGATGATATTTTATCCATGCCATTTAGATTAGATGGTAACCGCCTTTAGTAGTCTCGAACAGATTTCAACCTTAGAGAAAACTTCCTGGTTGATTGGATATGCCGGGAGTTATTAGGGTTATTGGGGTGACCCGTAGCCTCGGGCCTTTGGAAGGTTGAAGAAATGTGCTCTAATGTTGCAACTATTCTTGGAGGATGGCTCATTAAGGAGATCTGGTGTTTGCTCATTGCATGAAGCCAATCGAGTATGGGTATCTGAAAGGATCGTTGAATGAGGGATCTTTGCATGTTATGAATCGCTAAGGCCCCACGGTGGGCGCCAAATTGTAGGCGCTGGTTTTCGCCTGAGGCCTACAATCGAGATTTCGTGAGGATGGGGCACTGGCGATCCTGCAGAACAAAGATGTTGAGTGAGCAGGAGTACTGCCCACCGGTGTGGTGGGTGCCGGGGGCACTCCGACGCTCAAGTCAGTAGTGAAGATGTGATGTAAGTAATGGAATAGCAAGGCTAGAGACTACCTTGATCCCCATGTGATGCCGTGAGGGCGGTAGGATGGTGATTATATGAATTCTGAGAGAATGTTCTCCGCCCCCCAATCCTCATGGAGCCTTCTTTCTTATATACATATCTGATGGTGTGCACTTGATTACTTGTCCGTTGAGTCTTGGTAACGGTCAACTTTATGAGGGATATTCACTGCATTTGCCCGTTGTAGGCTGGAAACTGTTGAATTTATGAATGGTGTTTATGAACCTAGGCGTTACGGGCCGGCCTCTGGATGGTCCTTCGGTTATGGGTGTTGGTGTTCATCGGGCCTGGGCCGACATTATGTCTTTGGGGTTTGATTAGGAGGCTTCAGGGGTGCGTCCAGTATTGGGTCTGAAGTAAAATGACGAAACTACCCCTGGACCAAATTTGGCCCAAACAATAATTAGTTGTTTGATTTTGGATCAAATGATATACTCATACATAATCCAAGACGATCATCCTAAGAGCCTTCATTCGCATAACAAATCCTCTTATTGACTTGAAGCCAATTGGGAGTTTGTTTTTGATGTATACAATTTCCTCGATAGCATATTCACTTTGTCAAGCAACCGAAATCGCAAATTTGCATCCATAATAGTCACCATAAAGATCACAATCAATAAAATATTCAACATAAAAGTGAGTGTTCTTGAAACCTTATTGTAGAGATATGATTCAATCAATTGGGATAATAAAATTTTTTAAATTTTTTAGTAATTCTTAATAATTAATAAATTATTTTTAGTGATTTGGAGAATTTTGAGAGAGAATTTAAATTTTTTTTATTTTCAACCATCCAAAATGACAATTTTATCCTTCTCGATTAATCGGCAATTGCTTTTGGAACAAGTTGTTACTTAATCTTGCTGGAGTTTAATATATCGTCTTTAATTTTACATTTAAAGAGTGAATATTATAACTTTTTTTGGAATGAACGAATTATTCTAAGTTAACTTATATTTTGGAATTATTATTATTATTTAACTTATATTTTGGGATAATAAAATTTTTAAATTGTTTAGTAATTCTTAATAATTAATAAATTATTTTAGTGAATTTTGAGAGAGAATTTAAAATTTTTTATTTTCAAGCATCCAAATGACAATTTTACCCTTCTCGATTAATTCCCGATTATTTTCGATTAATCAGAAATTGCTTTTGGAACAAGTTGCAACTTAATCTTGATGAAGTTAAATATCGTCTTTAATTTTATATTTAAAGATAGAATATTCTAACTTTTGGAATGAATGAATTATTCTAAATTAACTTATATTTGGAATTATTATTATTATTATTATTTAACTTATATTTTGGAATTATTATTATTATCATTATTAATAATTGATTGGCAATTCCTCATTGACCACGGAAACATCACCAACGGTCCAGTCAATCCTCATGGACGACCGACACTAACAGCAACAGCAGAGTTGAGTTAGTTAATTGGGGGATTTGAAAATCTGTCTTCAAACGGCTAAGTATTTCTCTTCACTTTTTCTTTTCTTATAAATAAAAATATATTCTGATTTCTCCTCATTTGACCGCGCCCTCAAATAAAACCCTTTCCCTCTTTTCTCTGTCTACTAAATTCTCCGTCGCCGACGGAGTCTTTCCCTCTCACAAGAATGACTCGCCGTCGTCGTCATATTCCAACCCTAATTCTTCAAAATCAAATAAGTTGCGGAGGCAAAAATCGTCCGGCCAAGATTAAGAGTCTGTTGCGGCAGCGGCCGCCCTCAAGCGCAACGGAGTCTTTTCGGGGTCATCTTCTCCCTTCATTTTTACCGTCGATATGCCCCAATTCTCATCATGTTTACTTCTCCGAATCCCTTCAAGAGACGTGCAAGATATAGTATCAAAGCTATTGTCAGGTAACTTTTTACCCTGTTTCTTTTTTCTGTTTTATTGCCAAGAAATGCAAAAAGAGAGTTATTATTTACTATATTTTTTCTCTGTTACTTTTTTCAAGTTTTATTGCAAGAAAATGATGGAAGAATCAAGAAATATCCAAGAAATTCCAATAAACTGGAAGAAAAGGAGAAGAAACAGGGCTCTGTGTTAAATTGGGGGATTGAAAATCTTTTCTTCAAACGGCTAAGTAGATTTCTCTTCACTTTTTCCTATAAATCATTAAGACTCCGTCGCCGCAGCGGCCATCCTCAAAAGTCCGTTGCCGTGGCATACAATCTTCCAGGTACATAAGTTTAATCTTTTGAATGACCTTTGCTGGAAAATAAAATTCTACAGCCTATTTCACTCATATACAAATTTCAGAAAGAAATTGCAGTTTGCTTGTGTGTGCATTTGAACTTCCTAGGAAAATAGAAAACATAATCCAATCAATATTTTTGTTCTAAGCACTTTGAGGAGCAATGTTTTTTCAACTCATTTGCTGATTTTGGCAAAATCAGGCTGTTTTCTTGATGTGTGCTGTGTCTGCTATTTATCCATGTCAGAGGTATAAATTTATATTTTTCTTTGCATTCCTTTATTGTGGTTGGTTTCTCGTCATTAGTTTTACTTTTTTTCAAGGAATTGGTGAAAATAGTGCAGGATAATCTATCCCATCAGCTTCATATAGTACATACCACAAGTTGAAAGGTGGAAAATCATTACTTTTTCTTTAATTTTCTTTAATATGTACATGCAAGGTACTTCCTCCTCAATAACGTAACAAAAATTGGATCACTTTTCTGGATGAGTATTTTAATGGGAAAAAAGAACAACTTGCATTATCTCACGGATGAAGATTGTTGTATGATGTAGTTTCTACTAAGACCCTTTTGTGTATCATTAAAATCCTACGATTTTCATTTTTAGAAAGAATTATTGCATGTATTAGGCCATTACGATGTATCTCAATGCTTTATTAATTTACTATACATGCATATACACTTCTATAAATTAACCTCCTCCGCCAAGTATCATGAGTTTTGCAAATTACTGATATAATGCTTTAGTTTGTTTACTGATATATGTTGCTTTCATTGTTTTTTTCAACTTGTTATTTTCTAACAAAATGTTTACTACAGGCTGCTCTTAAAGATGCAAAACAAAAGTCTGATGGAAGTGATGAAGAGGTTGCATCCCTCTGTTATTGAGTACTTATGAAGAGGCTGCTGAAATAAACTGTGAAGCAATCAAAAAATGGCATGTGAGGGAGACATTCTAACTCTAATGTTGAGACTTTAATGAATTATTCATTTACCGGGTAATTCCAATTATGATGGTTAATATTTTTTTGTGATCAACTTCTGTGGAGTGATGAACTTTATAGCAAGTACTCTAAGTAGCAGTGCTCATCTTAAGGTACATGAGATTATACCAATATATGAATGTGCCGTCAGTTGATTTGCTTGGACCTTTCAATTAGTTTTAGACATTAAGTTTAGCATTGGAAAAAATCAAATATGTGATTTTTTTTGTCTTTCCCTTTATGAATTAAAAATAATAGTTTTAAAACTCTATTTATTTCAAGTAGCTATTTTCTAAAAAAATGTTTACTGCATGCTGCTCTTAAAGATGCAAAACAAGGTCTGATGGAAGAGATTGCATCCCTTATTGAAATGCAGGTTAAGTAGGCTAAGAATGCTTGTGTAGTTGAATGGTTTCGGTCCTTTCAGACAGAGACTAATATTGCCATGTCTTTTATGTGTAAAATTCTTCAATTGTTTATTTTGATCAGAATTTGAAAGATAAGGCTGCAACAACTATGAAACAATTATGATAAGCATTTGTGCTATTCTGTTTTATGATATTACTGTATTTGTAAATTTAGACATTTTCAATTCCTTGAGTTGAAAAATTACTCATAAAAATGTGCTATTTTACGTGCTCATATTCCAATCTTTGAACTAGCCACTAAGCACAAATCGCATGATGAGTTTTTTTTGGTCATTTGTTTTAAGTTTCTTGCTTCTAGCTTTTTCTTTTTGAATTCTTTAGTTCTGATCATTGTTTGACCTTCATTTTTGCAAACTTTTGTAGGGAAATGATATTGGACTTCTGGGAAGATGGGAGTATTCTGGTTTGCTCATGTTAAATTCTGGTTAAAGTGCTGATGACCTTTTGCTTCCGTTAATGCTTTAGGAATGTTGTTCTTCAAGTATTCTGGTATCCTTATGGTTCTGTTTTCTGTTTCTTTTTTCAGGCAAGAATTTCCAAGAAACGTTGAACTTCCGGGCATCATCTTCTCTCTAAACCCTCCCTACATTTTCCCGTCAATCGGCCCCAATCCTCCGAACCTGGCGATGTTCATTTCAATAGACATGCAGGAGATCGTATCAAATTTATCGTCATGTAATGCCAAAGCGAGATAAGTAACAGTTTACTCTACTTTTTTTTTTTTTTTTTTTTTTTTTTCTGTTTTATTGCCAAGAAAAAACAAGATATTGCAATAAGACTCAAGAAAACACAAGAAATTCCAAGAAACTGGAAGAGAAGTTGAGGATTCAGAGCTCCATGTTTTTTATTTGATGTACGTTATTTTTTTAAAGTTAACTTGAAAGCAAAAATCAAGTCAACATGTTCTATTAGGTTGGCTTTATAATATGTTGATTTCTGTTATGTTTTCATCAAAATCAAATACTAAATAGTTTCTTTAATTTGTTGTGTTTTTTTCCTCTTTTTAATAGGTTATATTTTTTTCTAAGTAAACTGATGAATATGATATCGAAATATAAATTTAAGATGTCCTCATTTTGTTTTGATCCGTTGATCATTTTATTTCAATTCCTACTTTTTTATTTTTATTTCTGTACAATTGCTAAGATTCGGCTTCACTGAGCTAAATTGTTGTAATATGATTATTATTATCTTTAATTAATTAGGGTTATGAATATTGATTCGATTTTTTGGCATTTCTCATTGCCTTTAATAGTAAGTATCAATCATATGCAAAAGAACTTTAACTGGGAAAGTTATATTAGGTTCGCTTGAGTCGGTCTCTTTTTTGGACATCGAGTGGTTTGATATTTAAGTACTGTCATTTGCTATATTTTATTTATAACTAGTTTAAACTTTCATTATGTTTGTATTCATGTGATATTGATAATGTGTTTATGAAGGAATAAAGCTTACATGGCTAAAACTAGAAAGTTAGATTGCATTCTGCAAATATCTTGGACATAACACTGCAAAGTTAAAACCAAATGAAGGTCCCCACTGTAAGATTGTCATGTATTCAAAATTTTTCCGTTCGCCTTGAAGAGTCGTCGGTGAACAATTGTGAAAGAGAGAATTGAAGATTTTAATTGTTTTTGCAGCTGATACATGGTCTTTTCTAATAACATTGCTCATCCCTTGTAGATCATTGGAGATATCCGCAAGCAAGTGACAACCTCTGAAGATATATATTATATCCTTTGATATGCTAGCAAGTAAAATCAGAAAGAGAAGGTCAGTTATACAATATTCTTAATCTCCATTTGCTTCAAGAATATCCTTCTGGAGATTTTACAGAAACTCTCTGGGAAGACATTTTTAGGGATTTGTTCAGATATTTTCTTTTGTAAGGTATGCAATAAACTGGTATTGATTGCTTTTCTTTTTAGCTCTTTGATATGCTGTTTCATTTCGGACATTCGTTGAAATTTGATGATTATTATCTGACATTTTAGGATAATTCCTTTTTGTAAAATTTTCAGTGACGAGCAGAAGATTACACACAAGCTTATTGAGTGCATTAATACATTCTTGCTAAAGGATGGTCTGTATGTCAGTACATAGATATCCTTGATGACATGAGACATTTTATTTACCATTGTTAGATAACAACCCATGAACGTGGTCTCAAGAAAAAAACCATTCTTGTTTGAGCAACTTAGATTTTCCTATTCCCCGAAATGCTCTGAATTAGTCTCACTTATGTTTTCAATTGCATTTGTTTGCACTTTATTTGTTCTGCAATCTACAATTATATCTAACTACGGGTGTCGACGGTCCAAATTCTCCTGTAGAACAACTTTTGGTGAGTGTTTTGTACCCGTTTCTGGTGTCTCTAGGTGAGTGTTTTTTATCCCCCCCATCTGGTTCCTCTTGCTGGAGGTCCAAGGTGCTATTTGATGGACAGTTGTGTAAAATGCATTTAGGAATGATAAGACAGGAAACCCTTATTAGAAAGAAAGAGCTAACCAGTTGAGAGAACTGGTTGGTAATTTACTCCTATATTTATCAGTTTCTAAACCTTATATTAATTGCCGCCATCATTATTATTACCCAACTAGATTGTCGTAGCAACTGTTAAATAAAAAAGACTAGATTCTTTCTGTGTTGACAAAAGTACTTCAAATGAAAAAATGTAACTTGGAAATTCTAATTTTGATCAATGTTGAGATTTCATGCTAAGCATATCTTTTAAACTTTTGATGGATCACGTGATAAGAGTTATCTCGAAATTAGAGAAGGTTATAATGGCTGAAACTTTCTTTAAGCTGGTTGGGGAGGGGAATTTGTTTATACATGAATTTTTATTTGTCTCATTAGGAATACTTAAGAATCTGCTGTACTCTTCTTTTTATATATAGTTATGTGGTTCATCCAGGTCTGTTTTGTACTTCAGTGCATCGGAGGGGTTCTCAAGCAAGTCTCTTCAGTTGGCATCCGGTGGGGACCTTGGGGTTTTTAGCCTCTTTTATGTCATTTCATTTTGTTATATGAATTAATCTAAAGAACTTAAAACTGATGGGGAAATAATGCTTATTCTATTTCTGAAGGTTGTGATATTGTTTGTTAATTGCTAATCTGATTGATATTGAATGATCGCATGGTATTATTGTTATTAGAAGCTGTTTATGCTCATAGTACTAGTTGTTCTCCTTGTGTATATTGACTTTTTTGTCATCCTTTTTTCTAAATGTTACTGAGGCTGGAGATGAGTGGGTTCGAGGTCTGTGTCAATGTATTTATTCCCGGGCTATTGTCTGCATTTGGTTGTTTTGACCAAGAAGCTGAAATTCGGTACTTGTATCGTAGATAGATGAACATGAGCATGAAGGGTATCTTCTACATTTTGAATGCTTTGTGGAAGTTCTTGCAAAAATTGATTTGGGATCTATTTCTAAGGTGATAGAATATTGTTTTTTAGCATTTTTTTTTTTATTTTTTTATGCAAGTTATTTGGGCTTCTCTAATTTATATATACAGGCTTGATCATCTCAGTGCCATCAAAGTGTATGTCTTCCCCAACAGTTGAGAGACCCATTTCTGCACGAAATGGAGAGCACTATCCATGGAGTTTTTTTAGTGGCAGGAGGCATTAATGGTATAATCTACATTATTGATGTCAGCAATGAGATGGATTATTGATGTCAGCAATGAGAATCGACTAATGATAACATTGAATGCATCTTTCACATGCATGATGTTTTTTGATTTTCAGATTCCCAAGCTCCAGGCGATCCAAGTTGACAGAGGCATGTGGTAAGTGATAGTCTTATAGCTGAAATTATTGACATAAAAAAGAAACCATCATTTTATAGAGTTTAGTGTACATATGCGAATTGACAAATATCATTTAAAGAATATTTCAGAATTTCATTTTTTAAGTGGATAGGATGAATTATTTACATATGCCTCTTTTAGTGGCAGGAGGCATTAATGGTATAATCTGCATTATTGATCTCTGCAATGAGGGGCTTCATAAGGTGGAATTTTTTTAATTTTATGCATCATAGCTATAGCAGCAGTAGTTGCCAGCTTATTTAGTCAATTAAAAGAAGCTTCAGATCGCACAAATTAATTTCATGTTCCCAAAGCACCCTACGTATCATATGTGTCTTCTACTGTTCTTTGACTGTGTTGATGAGTGTTGTTGTTTTTCATTACTGTGTTGTTCCACAGTTGCTGTGAGTTTGTTTGTTTTCTTTTGTTGATAAGTGTTGGTGTTAAGAATGTGTTGATGAATGTTGAGTTGTTGCAATGTTGTTGTTTAATTGAATTGTGTCTTCTATGTGTCTTCTACTATTCTCTGTTGTGGTTATTCTTTATTTGAGTGTTGACTATGTTGATGAGTGTTGTTGTTTTTCTTTTGCTGTGAGTTTGCATCATAAACTTCTTAAGGTTGAATATTTTATTTTAAGCATCATTGCTTCAGCAGTAGTAGTTTGCAGCTTATTTTAGTCAATTAAAAGCAGTATTCTATTACTCAAATCATGAAATTTAATTTCAAAATTCAAGAATGTGTTCAGTATTATTTTCAAAACAATAATCTTGAAAGTGGAAAAAGCATAACTTGTTCCGTAGAAATATATTTTTATAATAAATTTATAAACTAAATATGAAGTAATAGTTAATAATTTTGTATTTAATTAATAGTAATTTATTATTGAATTACTATTTTATCATTCATTATTTTATTGGTACTATTTTTATTAGTATTATTAAATAATTATTATTATTGTAAATTACTATTTTTATTATATAATAATTTATTTTTTTATATTACTATTATAATTGATATAATTATTTTGTTTATTATTAATTGATATTATTATATTATTTAATATAAAATATACAATGCTATTATGATAATTATTATCTTAAAAATAAATAATAATTAATTCATTAATTATTATTTTAAAGTAATAACAGCATTGTTATTATTGTTGTTGAATGATTTATTATAGGAAAGTATTGAAAACAATTAAAAATTATTTTTCTAGTTTTCTTTGTTTAAAGTGGAGAATAAATTTTGCATTTCCAAAAATATTTTTCAAGATTCATTATCAAAGACATATTTTTTGTTTTCTGAATTCAAAAAACGAAATTCAAAGATGATGCCGAACGGGGCCTAAATTATCTACTGAATTTGCTGTTATTTTTATCTTTATTGAAGTTTTTTATACTTGCTAAATATTTATCATGATTTTTTGATGACGTAGATTAAAGCAAATATGTTAGGGATTTGTGTGATCTAATTGAAGAGGGAAATACTAAGACTATGCTTTCAGTGAAATGTGTTTGAGAGAATTAGCTGCCTTAAAGGTAATAAATTCTACTCTACTTTTGGTTATTTCATTTTTTTTGTTTCAAGATTGTTTTGGTAGAGATTAAGCTTTCGATATGTTAGTTCAATTTTTTAGGAGGGTACTTCAGTTATTGAATGTGCATGAAAAGGTTATCGTTGGTTTCAAATTCATGAACATAACCTATGAATTTTTGTCCTTTGGAGATGTGAATTTTGTACATGTTTTTTCGTCCTCTTTAATGTATTCCTTTTTATGTTTATATATTTGAGTAAGTTATTTTTATTTCATTAATTTTTAATACAACTGTTTTTCTAGGTTGAAACCAAATATGATTCCACAATCCATTTCTTGTATTTTTATCTCTAACTCACAAGCTTCCTTTTTTCGTGATAAGAATTGTTAAGCTATATTCCCCAACCTATACATTTGAAGTTTCTTTTTGTTTTTTTTTTCAATTTTCCTCTCTAGCTTTTACTTAAAAGCTTCAAGTGACAAGTATGATAGGTTTTGGCATTATGGAAGTCATTAAAATGCTCCATTTGAAGTTCTGGACATTAGTCTAATTTTGTGAGTCTTCCTTTCTTCAAAAATATACATTTGTATGCTTCCAATAAACATAGGCACCCACAAAAAATGCTTCCCGACTAGATTTTTTCCAACTATTTAATGCAATTTCAGTTCTGAAGTATTTTATATTTTTTTTTTTTTTTTTTTTATAAAGATCTATGAATCAACTAATGATAACATTGAAATTATCGTTTACATGCATTCACTGTCGTATTTTTTTTTTATTTGCAGAATCCAAAAGTGATACAAATTAGGCATTTGGTAAGTGATGGTCTTTAGCTAAAGTTATTCAAATAAAAAAATAATAATAATAAACTATTCATTTTCTTTTATATATTATTTTGACATTACTTTGTGTATTGTACACACAATCCTATCATTGACTTTCTTTTCTTAGGATGCAAATACTTATATAGCAGTGTTATCGAAATGGTCAGCGTATTTGAGGAAAATTGGGACTCTACATCTCGTGGATATCTAATGAGTTTTCTGATCTTTTCTTAATGTTTCACTTTTTTCTATGAGTACTTAATAGGATATTGTATTTTAGCCATTTCATTTTTGCAATTCTTAATGTTGCAGTGTATGAGAAATGGAGTGAGCAGTAGTGGAACATTTGGACATTACTACAAACGGCTTTTGAGACTTCTATAGTTGAGTAAGTATTTTCAGTTTGGCAGTCTTTTACTACACTGATAAGGAAAGAATACCGGGTCTACTCTACCAAGTGGCTTTTCTATTTTGTTTTTCAGTAAGTTTCCCTACGACTAACAAAATCTTTAAATTCAGTTTATAATTGTCTTTCATTTTTACAAATTTCAGTTGCAATGATGTGGAATATGATTTGAGTTTCCATGAAAACTTGAAATTCTCATTATTTTGCAATCCCACGGAATCCAATCTAAGTGCATCCTCATCTCCCATTCTCTCTCTTCGATTGAGTTTCTTGATATTTGTCTTTGTTAAACTCTTGGCTTTGGAATTGGGAATTAATTTAATACAATATTATTATGAAGATAATTTATTGCAATATATTCATGTTATCAAATTGCGGTAGGTATCATATTCATTGTTTATGTCTTTCATTCTTCTTTGTTGTGGTTGTTTGATGTTGGACTTGGCTTTGGAATTGAGAATTAATTTAATGCAATATTATTATCAAATTGCTTTTTTTTTCATGTGTTGATAAATGATGATGAGTGTTGTTGCTGTGACTTTGTTTCTTGTGTTAATGAGTGTTGGTGTTCAGTTTACAGCTTGTGTTGATGAGTGCAGATTGTTGTTATTTTTTCCAGTGTTGATAAATGATGATGAGTGTTGTTGCAGTGTTGCTATTTAATTGTATTATGTTGATGATTGATGTAGCAGTATTTTCTGTGATGAATCTATTGAATTAGTTGTTGATGGTTTTTTTGCTTGTGTTGTGGTTGCAATATTGTGTCAATTGAACTGATATAGAATGCATTATATTTATTCATTTTAATGAAAAAACTGGCAAATAAATATGGTAATTTGGGCTACGTATTTGTTGTGAAAATGTTACTTGATATCTTTACAGGTGACTGTAACAAACACAGTCTTGAGGTTTGCGTTAGTTCTACTGGACAAAAGGCCAAGTATGAGTCCAGGGAAAAAAGCTAAATTACCTATTGAGAGTGAAATAGTGAAATGAGTCAGAGAGAATTAGATACGTTAATGGTTTCTCTCATTACTAATAAATTCTACACCACTTTTGATTTTATTTTTCATTTTTGTTTGTTTGGGGATCGTTTTGGTAGAGATTAGGTTTTCGAATTGGCAAGATACTTCAGTTATCAAATAAATATTAAGAAGTTACCATTGGCTACAAATTTGGAGTAAGTGAATTTCATCATGTTTTTTCATCCTTTTCAATGCATTCTTTCTTTATGTTTATGTATTTGAGCAGCTTATTTACATTTCATTATTTTTTATTCTACTATTTATTTCTAGGTAGAAGATGCTATTGTGCTTACACTTACCCATCACAAAAAACCAAATATTGTTCGTGATAGGAACCAACTAATATAATCTGAATTGAAAACCAAATATGGTCCGTGATAGGAACCAATTAATATAATTTGAATTGAAAATTGAATCAAGATTTGTATATTGAATAACCAAGCCAAATAGCTTGTTCTAAGCGTTTTTAGCAGCTGAGGAGCTCCTTTGTTACCATATTTTCTAAAAAAATTTCCTTACCCTACTACTGCTGTCATCATGAGATTATAACCAAATTCCCTTACAAAGAGAATTGTCAAAATATTAACTAATGGCCAAACGACAAGCGGCAAAATAACAATATTTGCCAGTAAGAAACTTCCGAACATTCTTCATCGCTTCTGGTGTCACCCGCAATTCAAGCTCTTTAGTAAGGCAAGTTGGTAAAGGCTGACTAGTCATGTTAGGTGAAAATGATGTTTTTAATTGCGAAACATGGAAAACAGGGCCTCTTCAGGTAGCTGTAGTTTGTAGGGAACTTCTCCAATTTTCTTCGGGACGGTATACGACCCATAGTAACGTGAGCTGAGTTTTTGATTTGGTCTTTTTGCTAACGATTTGAACTTGTAAGGTTGTAGCTTCAAAAACATCCTATCTCCACACTGGAAAGACATGTCCCACCTCTTCATATTAGCTTTTTCTTCATTCGATTCTAAGCTACAATTAAATTTCCTTTAAGCTCATCCAATATGATGTTGCGATCTCTCATCAGAACATTAACCTCTTCCACAAGTGAGATGTCCTCACTGAAACACAACAACACTGGCGGTTTCCGCCATACAATGCCTCAAACGGGGTCATCCCTGCAGACCCTTGAAATGTGGTAGTATACCAAATTTCAGCCTAATGTAGCCATCTAATTCACTGCTTCGGTTGCCCACTTACAAAACAACGTAGATAGTCTTCTAAACAGCGATTTACTACCTCGATTTGCCCGTCTGTTTGGGGGTGATATGTTGTACTCATTTTCAAAGAAGTTCCAGCTAATTTGAACATCTCTCCCCAAAATTAGCTCACAAAAATCTTGTCTCTATCTGAATAAATAGTCCGCGGAAACCCATGCCGACTAACTGTCTCCTCAACAAAGATTGAAGCCATTTCCTTTGCCGTATATGGATGTCCCAACTTAATGAAATGACTATACTTAGTGACTATGTCAACTACCACGATTATCGTATCAAAATGCTGAATTCGTGGCAGCCCTTTGACAAAGTCCATAGATGTCAACAATGAGAAACTTTAAGCATCATAACTATAGGAGCAGTAGTTGACAGCTTATTTAAAAAATTAAAAGTAGTAGCCTGTTAAGCATCATAACTCTAAGAGCAGTAGTTGACGACTTATTTAAACAATTAAAAGTAGTAGCCTGTTACCCAAATTGTGGAATCGATTCACTAACCAATTTTGCATTCCCAAAACATCTCATGTATTATCTTTATCTTATATATGTCTTTGTTGTGGTTATTTGTTGTTTGAGTGCTGATTGTGTTTGTTCTAGTGTTGTTTTGACTTTTTCATTTATTGTGTTGTTAAGTGTTGGTGTTGATCTGTTGATTATATTGATGAGTGCAGTGTGTTGTTGAGTGCTATTGTTTTTTTTACTGTGTTGTAGTGTTGTTTTGACTTTATTCGTTTTGTTGTGTTGACGAGTGTTGTTGCAGTGTTGTCTATGATGAGTCTCTTGAGTTGGTTTAGGAGTTTATTTTCTTGTGTTACTATTGTACTATTGTGTCAATTGAACTGGTATTGAATGCATTATGTTTACGATAAAATTAGCTAATATGCCAGTTTGGGTTGCGTATCTATTGTGAAAATGTTACTTGATAAATTCATCACTTGTTTAATTGATTTTATTGAAACTAACTTTAGTTTAGTGTGTATATATATAATCTACTATAATCATAATGCAACACTCTCGAATGGCAACGCAGTTATTAACTCTCTGAATTACCCCACTGAGATGGCCTATGTGTTACGAATCCAGAGTAAGCCTGTAATGATGATTTGCTTGAAAGGCTTCGAATCATGAAGCCACATCATCACCAGGTCCATAAGCCTTTGGTTCCTTACTTAGATGGCTTTGCGAGAATTGCTTTTGTTTTGCAAGAGTAAATTCAGTCATGCTGTTTAATATTTTTTTTTAAATAAATAAAATACACACATATGTATAACTAAACATATTCATGCGATAATAATAAATCAATGTTTCAAAATTACGTTGGAGGCCGCGCCTCGACGGCAGTGTGCCGCCTCAAACTAGAAAATGGGAAAGGGCTGCCTCCGTCAATTGAGGCGACCCGCCTCAGAGTATTTTCGTCGGGGCGTCCAAATAACGTGAGAGGCAGAGCCTCGACGAAAATTACCTCTTTTTGAAAATAAATTTTCTTAAAAAAAAAAAACAAAAAAGGTTTAACGATTCAACTTCATATTTTATGTGGATGCTGGATTTCGGCCGAGGTCCACAATCAGAATTTGTAGGTTGAGGGCATTAGCGATCCTGCAAGATAAAGGTAGAGTGAGCGGGAGTAGACTGCCCACCGATGTGGTGGGTGCTGTGGGCACTCCGACGCTCAAGTCAGTAGTATAGAATGAGCAGTAAATATGTAAATATGAAAGTAAGGTTTGATGTTACCTTAAACTCTTTTGGGTGGCCGTGAGGGCGGTGGTAAGTGTATAAGGGGATGGAGAGCTCTGAGAGTGCTAATGTCAGAGAGCAGAGGCTTGTAAGAAAGAAGTGAAGCGAGTTCAGAAGCCCCCCATGTTTATTGAATTGCGTTGCTATTTATAGATGAAAATG
>SKCR01009015.1:0-44918 GCA_019454045.1 Zanthoxylum bungeanum
TTGCAAAGTTGATATGAATAATACTTAGGGAAACAACAATAATTGCACGTATTCAACAATAGAAAGACAAGATATGTCAATAAATCTCACATAGTCAAATCTGAACTTTTTTTTTTATCAAATCTGACCTGATTCCTTTTTTTTTAAAACAAATAACTTAATAACAATGTTGAACACGTCCTAGTAACATACAATTAACAAATAAACACTTGATTTAAGTAAAGAAAATAAAGCTCTAATTTTGACTCAAAGACCGAAACTAGAACATGAAGAAATACTCATGATCAATCAAAAACACTCAAAGGCAGAATGTTATTCATGCTATTTTGATCACAAATAAACAAGAAACAGTAAAAAACAACAAGATCCAACAAAAACAAAGAATCAAGATGAACAAGTATCTTGATGACCAACAAACAAAATAAAGACTAAATCAAAAAAACACAAAGTAAAGACAGAAAAATCAGACATTGGAACCCTAAGCTCTGATACCAAATGACGCGGAACTCACTTGGAGGATTAGGCCAAGCAAACCCCTCGCAGCGGACAGAACCCCAAGAACCGCGAATTTGATTTTGTAGGAACAAAACCCTTCCAAGGCCACAAAGAAGACCCACAAAGAAATTGTCTTTGAGAACCCTTAAGATGATTCCTTGAAGTGTTCTGCTAGCACGGAGACGCCACTAAGGTTGCCACGCCTTAGATAAGTCGATTGCATGAAATAAGGGGAATCCCTCCCTTAAGCAATTTTTGGACAAAGCCAAGCTCTCAATGGAGATGAATTTCGAAATTTGGTGATTAGCTTCTCATTAAGATGAAATGAGTTTAAATAGTACAATGAAATAAACCCTAATGGGTGCAAAATGACCAAAACACCCTAAGTTGCTAACTAATGGCTATTAAATGTCCATGCCCTTAATAGACATTTAATAACAAACACAAAGTCAAAAGAAACAAAGACTTAATCAATAACAAACAAATACTTAATAAATAACTTTGCCAAAAAAGTCTAAAGTAAAAACACAAAATCATAAAAGTCAACAAATGTGGAAAACTTTTCCAAATTTGTCTAAAGTTGTTTCCTTGCACCAAAAGTCCTCCAAATTCGTGGATTCCATGTATAAAGGCATAATGATGTGTCATAAAGTCCAATAAGTCTTGTCTTGGCCGAATATTTAGTGTCGGGCTTGAATCGGCTTGATCCGTTAAAAATATACTCGGCTTCAAGATTGCTGGTGCGTTACTCTGGTATGACTTGGGTCAAGTGAAATAGATTTGGACCCACTCCATTGAAGCCCTCATGTGACGCCAATATGCCCCGGAGTTGTCTGTCACACTCGACCATGGCATTCTGCGCTAGCCCCGCCATTGCGTCTCTGATCTTCTTAGCTCTTTGGAGTGTGATTGGGCCTGTTGGCAATTGCAAAGGATCTAATGTTCCTTGAGTTGTTGGATTCATGTCATATACATTGATGATGTATTGCTTCTTAGCAATGATATTCTCATAATAAAATCGGTGAAAGCTTGGCTTTCATGAAAATTCTCCGTGGAATACCTGGGAGAAGCAGGCTTTATTCTAGGAATAAAGATCTACTGGGATAGATCTAGAAAGTTGCTGACACTCTTTCAGTGTTTGTACGTTTTGATATGTACGTGAGCTAATGTCTCATATGCTTTGAGCATATGTAGACGCTATAAGGCCAATCCAAGTGATGGTCACTGGATTGATGTAAGGAACATCCTTGAGTATCTTAGACGAACTAAGGATGCGTTCTTAAAATATGGGGAAAGGAGAACTTGAGGTAACTAGGTTCACCGCTGTAAGTTTCCAAACCGATAAAAACGACTGTAAGTCGTAATAATGGTACTTATATAGTTTGAATAACGGAACAGTGAGCTGGAAATCTTCCAAGCAAGATACTATTGCCGAATAAACGACAAATGCGGAACATTGTTGCAGCTGATGCAGCAATAAAAGCATTTTGGATCTAAGTAATCCTAATCAGATTAGGAGTAGTTCTGTTAGCAGCTGAGCTAGGCTACATCCCAGACTAATGAAACCGCGGTCTCATCAATGATCCAAGTATGTACTTCAACTATTTCATCTGATTCGTAAGATCATACATCGTGGCGATGTGATGATCGAATAAATCGCATCAGATGATAACCTTGCAAATCCGCTGACGAAAACTGTTTCTCTGCTGAAGTTTGAGCGACCCGTACATAGTTCAAGTGTAGGACACTTGAGTGATTGGCTATAGGCCAAGTGGGAGATTGTTGGACAATTATGACCCATAACATCACTATTTGCACAGAACATGATGTTATTGTACAAATTAACTATGTGACAAAGGAAATTGCTCTTTTATCATTTGTAATTGGATTACCTGGATATATAAATGATAAAAGTCCTTATGATTAGTTCGGATTAATAAGATATGAGACAATATTAATCCACAAATGTTTAATCATTCAATATCTCTAGTCGTAGTTGATGAGTGGTAAATCTATCAATATTTCCCACTCATTTAACCTTATATTTTGTATAGTTTCTTGAGTATTATGAATATTTTGATGTATTTTGTGTTATTTTGTAGATAAATAAAGTTTCAGGACACTCTGGAGGTGATTTGGGCCAAAACAGTGAAAATTGGACGAAAATGGCATTTTGGTAATTTTCCGCGTCGCGACGCCAATACCTTCAGCATCGCGACGCCTAACGTACGCTGAACAGTGCTAACGTGCACCGGGTCCACAAATCAGAATCTGAGAAAAGTTTGACTTTGCTAACGTGCGCCGTGCCACGTGTCACTATCACAGCCGATATGCTAAAATGTGCCGTGCCACGTGTCAGCATCCTACGGTGCCGACAATCATCATCGCCACGTGTCACTCCACGTCATTGCCGCGTCATCAGCCACATCACCAGGTTGACCAAGTCAAACTGCCACCTCACCGCCACGTCATCATCAGCGAATCAGGAAGTGCCACGTGTCGCAATCCTACGGTGCCAACAGTCTCTTTCCCATGTGTCGCCACGTCGCCGCCACGTCAGCATCAATCATTGAGTATCTAATCCTTATCTGACACGTGGCGGATAAGAATCTCATCGACCAATCAGAAGCCGCCACATGTCACAATAATTGAAGCCCAACCACTCTGCCACGTGTCACCTTATCAGCTTATCCAGAATCTGCAAACCGACGAACCAGAGCGTACCACGTCGACAGAAGCTGGCGTAGCGACGCCAAGAACTCCAGATTTTGTGGTACCACTCTCTCTCTTCTATTCTATATAAAGAGAGAGTTTCTCTCTCTAGTTTCTTTTAGTTTTTAGTTTTTTTTTAGTTTTTAGTTTTGTAAATAATTTTAATTACGTTTTGTTAATATAGTAATTTACTTTTTTTTTACTTTTTACAGTTTTTACTATTCACCATGAGGAAGTAACTTCCCCAGCTAGGGTGAAAGGTAATTCTTTTACTGTTACTATTTAGATTAATCTCCCTTAAAAATAATATATTCACTATTTAAAATATTGACTTAAAAAGGATACTGCCAGATTGGTCGGTTGGTAATTCATTTTAATATGGGTTAAACCTGACTAATAAAGGATACCGCCAGATTGGTCGGTTGGTAATATTATCACAAGTTTATATATTATTTTATGGGAGATATCTAAAATAGTAAATAGTAAAAGTAATTCCTTTTACCTTAGCATTTTATTTTATTTTACTTTTCAGCTTTTACTTTATGTCTTTTACTTTTAAGTTTTTACTAGCCCTAGTTATGTGTTAGTTATCTGGGGTTGTGATGAATTCTAATATCACCGGTTTATAAGGGGTTATTTGATAGTTTGGGTAATTTAAAGGTTTACTTATTAAGTCTTAAGCTTAATGCTTCTTGTTGTTTGATCACCAATAAGATTGATATGGTAAATCTAAAATGAACTAGACATAGGGATTTTAGATTTCAGCCTTAGACTTAATAGCCCACGATCTTCCTTGAGGATAGATAACCATTTAATAGATTTCCTTACAGGATAGACATATACCTGTCGGGCGGGGGTAGCCATAATTGGAACTTAAACTTAATGAATCCAGATAATTTGGTTGACATAGACATATGGTTCAATTGGGTTAAACTGGGTATTTGCGTCTGACCATCGACAGAGGCTTTTGCATAATTTAGTGTTCAGGTTAGTAAACTGATTTATTACACAAACATAAAATAATCACTTCATCTTTTAAAAGATATTAGAATGATTCACAACCCTAGATCTTTGTGTCTTTTGTTATTTTCCTTAATATTTTCTTTTGTCTTTTTATTTATTTATTTATTTTGCAAAACTACAATCAACCAAATCAATCAAGCAATCATTCTCTTATCCCTCAATTAGATATCTGTAAATAAATAGATTCAATAATTAATAACAATAGTAGGAATTAAGTCCTCGTGGGATCGATATTTTTATACTACTTGAACGATACGTGCGCTTGCGTTATACGTGTGTGTTTACGCCGGTCAAGTTTTTGGCGCCGTTGCCGGGGACTTATTTTTCTTGAGTTATTAATTTTGAAGCTATCTAATTTACTTGTATCTAATTTTCTTTATCTTTATCTGTAATTTTTATTTCTTTATTGTATTTTCAGGTGATTGAAAAAAAATGGAACATTATTGGGAGATTGAGAGATCACGTGCTTTACTAGAAGATACACCCCAAATCTGGGAGCAACAGTCCGGTTTTCTGAGGCCTGTTGTCCAGCCCAACAATTATCACGGATGCCAGAACCAAGCAATACTCCATTTGCTCAACAGAACGAGATGGGGAGATGTATGATATGTGATGGTAACCACCCGAGCGATCAATGTATATACCGTTCAGAGTGGCATAATTATTGGAATCATTCATGGTACGAAGAGCCAACATATTTCACAAAACCACAATTTTCATCTTATCCACCATCTATCTACGATCTCCATCAACAATCAGAACCATCAAAGATTCACATGCTCAAAGATTGGCTCGAAGAACGGGAAGCTCAATTAGATGCACAAATTCAGAGACAATCAGAAATCCTTCAGAGGATGACAGATCAAATGAGACAATTAACAGAAAACCAGAACATCATACCTCAAGAAGCATTTTTAGATGACACTGATGAAGCCTTCGAGTACCCAGAGATCCACAATGACACCTTAACAGATGAGGAGGCTGAGCAGTATCAACAACCAGAGGTATCAGTTCAGGAGCCCGAACCGGCAAAGTCTCAATTTGACTTTTATTATTCAGATTCTGACGAGGATGAAGCTGATCTATTTGTACCAACTGTACCAACAACGGATGATCAAACTTTCAATCCTCAAAATGAAGATCTTGGAGCATGCTTTTCCTTGATGTTTGAAGAAGATCTATCTGAACCATCCATTCCAGTCGTATCAGAGGATGAAAACCTAATGTCAGAAACATCTTTTCATCCTCAGGTTGACAATTTTGAAGCATGTATTTCACAGATGACAGATGAAAAACTAAATACAAGAATTTTACAATACATCTGTGAAGAAAAGGTGGAACAAGAAGCAGAGCAAATGGAGGAGCAAATGTCTGACCTTAATAAAGATCCAGAACATTCAGGAGAAACATCGCTATTTTGGGGAGTACAAATCAAAGATATCGCCCAGAAGCTTGACAGAATGGAACTCCCATTCCAAGTCAAGCACCATATAAGACCTCCTGATCTTCTTTCTTTCTTTGCAGGAATCACTGGAATAACAAAGAGCAAAAAGGTGGCACGAGCACTGAATGGGACAAAACTCTTTTTGCCACTTTACCGTTGGAAGAGACCCTTCAAAAGCAACGCTCACGGGATTGTCTTTGATCGGACATCTAAAACGACATTGAAACCTCCTTAACATAGGGATTTCAGTCACGTCTGGCTGAAGACGAAAAATTTAGCGCTAGCAGGGAGGCAACCTATGTAATTTGTTGTAATTTCTGTTTTATATTTTGTGTATACATGTTGTAGAATTTTTTAATTTTGTGTGTTATTTTTGTAGGGAAAAGCACAAACGGAGCATTTTTAGACATAATGAATGGTGTTTGGCAAAAAAAAATGAAAGCTAATTCATTAGCGATGGCTGAATAAGGAATGGATTCTTGAGACGCATCCTAATGAATTTATACTAAACGAGTGGCATATTGCGTACACAATTCCGTTGCCTTAATTATTGCTTTGATTTACTTTTCTGTTGTAATTATCTTTATTTTCGTAGACAGGATCTAGACTTTTTGACCTTTCACGATTCATTTTGTTGTTTAGCTAATAAGCTTTTTCTGGAAGATACTAGTCCTATTATTACTCAACCGTTTCAGGTACTATAAAATCAGCCCGTCATTGTACTTTGGAAGGCATCCTGATTTGAGAAAGAAATACATAAAAAAATGGAAGCCACTTCAAGAAGACGAGTTGAAAACATCTGTGTGTTCTGCGGTAGTAGTGTTGGTACTAAGCCACAATACGTAGAGGCAGCACAGGAATTGGGTCAAGTCTTAGCAGCAAGGAATATGCACTTAATAAATGGCGGAGGCAATCTTGGACTTATGGGGATCGTTTCAAAGGCTGTACAGGAAGGAGGCAGTCACGTTTTGGGAATCATCCCAAAACCCTTGGTAGAGGTAAATCTTATTGGATCATCAAACGGAGAGGAACTGATCGTGCCAGGTATGTCTGAACGACTGGTAGAAATGATTAACCGTGCTGATGCTTTTATCGCTTTGCCAGGTGGCTTGGGCACATTGGAGGAAATTTTTATAGTTCTATCTTGGGAGAACCTGAACATACACCAGAAACCGCTTGGACTGTTTAATGTTGATGGATTTTATGATTTTCTTTGTGTGTTTCTTGATGATGCTCGAAGAAATGGGTTCGTGTCAAAACCTATGAAAGAACTCTTTACCGCCAGAACTGCTCCGGATCTAATAGACCAATTCATAGCCTATGAACCACGAGTTGACCCTATCCTTTCAAAGATAAATTGGTCTGAGGATGATCGTGGTAAGAGGCGTAGGATTAATCTGGATCTTAACCTTTAATTTCCCGTAGAATTTCAGCTAACCAGGTATTATTTTCTAAACTATTCTTCTACTTTTTAAGACATTGGGGACAATGTCTCATTTAGGTTTGGGGGAGGGAATTAGTTGATCAGTACCTTGTTTTTAGTTTGTGTGTTGTTTTTATTTTTAGTCCAAAATTTTTCGAAAAATACAAAAAAATTGAAATTTTTTCAAAAATTACAAAAATATTTTGCGTTTTTTTGTTTTTATTTTGACTAAAAGGGTGAAATTGGTAAGAGATAGCTGAGTAAGGAGTTTCCACTCCTGAGACGTATCTCAATCTTATTTTCGAAATAAGTTAATTTTTGTTTATTTCCTTTTGAATTATTTAATTTGTGAATTCTCCATAAAACGGACTAAAATAGATCTTCATATGCTCAGTTGACAGGTATTATCAACATATATAGTAACATACAGACATGAGCTAAAATTGAAAAGTTTGTAATATTCAGTGCTCTAGTTTAATTATAGGAAGCATCTCAAAAAGCAATGGAGTAAAAAAAAAAAAAACGTCTGAGATCCGAGTTATTAAGTCTGTAAGGGTGTTTTAACACCTAGTGCCCTAAAACCAACTGGTTTGGGAGTCACTGGCCCAAAGCTCGTTACATGGATCAAAGATGCTGCAAAAATATATATATATCTGAAGTCTGAGTAATTAAGTTCGTAGGGGTGTCTTAACACCTGGTGCCCTAAAGCCAACTGGTTTGGGAGCCACCGACCCAACACTCGTTACATAGATGGAAGATATTGTATATAAATAAAAAATAGAAAAAAAAAATCAAAGAAAAAATCAGAAAAATCAGAAAAATTATTCCATTGCTACCAAAAGGTGTGAAATCTGATAGAACTTTAGGACAAAAATATTACTCTCTTATCAACTGCACTTATGACTGTTGTGGGCAAAAAATGAGTTGATTAATATCTTGTTGGATGTGTATATGAAGAATGGTAAAAATAATCGGAGAATTTACTTATTCTGTAATTTAGAAAGAAACAAAACAACTAGTAACTTGGAGTAGAAGTTTCACCTGATTAGTCACTAACATCTTTATTCTCTTTTCGCTTGTCTTTTTGCTTTTGTGTGCATTAGTTTCACTACCTTTTTACTTTTATAAAATATTTGTGGGTAGCATTGCTGTAAACCCTCACGAGACTACAACTCGTCCACTAGGGACACCTAGGGGTTTAAAGGCTTGTTGCATACGCGAAATGCAATCGTGATCCCTACAAAAGTGGCTTAGTTAAATTTTATTTTATTATGTTATTTTATTCTATGTTTTGCTCGAGGACTAGCAAAATGTTAGGTTTGTGGGTGTGATGAGTGGTAAATCTATCACTATTTCCCACTCATTTAACCTTATATTTTGTATAGTTTCTTGAGTATTATGAATACTTTGATGTATTTTGTGTTATTTTGTAGATAAATAAAGTTTCAGGACACTCTGGAGGTGATTTGGGCCAAAACAGTGAAAATTGGACGAAAATGGCATTTGGTAATTTTCCGCGTCGCGACCCCAATACCTTCAGCGTCGCGACGCCTAACGTGCGTCGAACAGTGCTAACGTGCGCCGGGTCCATAAATCAGAATCTGAGAAAAGTTTGACTTTGCTAACGTGCGCCGTGCCACGTGTCACCATCACAGCCGATATGCTAAAATACGCCGTGCCACGTGTCAGCATCCTACAATGCCGACAGTCATCATCGCCACGTGTGCCACATGTCACTCCACGTCATTGCCGCGTCATCAGCCACATCACCAGGTTGACCAAGTCAAACTGCCACCTCACCGCCACGTCATCATCAGCGAATCAGGAAGTGCCACGTGTCGCAATCCTACGGTGCCGACAGTCTCTTTCCCACGTATCGCCGCCACGTCAGCATCAATCATTGAGTATCTAATCCTTATTTGACACGTGGTGGATAAGAATCTCATCGACCAATCAGAAGCCGCCACGTGTCACAATAATTGAAGCCCAACCACTCTGCCACGTGTCACCTTATCAGCTTATCCAGAATTTGCAAACCGACGAACCAGAGCGTGCCACGTCGACAGAAGCTGGCGTAGCGACGCCAAGAACTTCAGCGTCGCGACTCTGGAACCCCACCGAGGCATATAAATTCAGCTCGAGATTTCAGATTTTGTGGTACCACTCTCTCTCTTCTATTCTATATAAAGAGAGAGTTTCTCTCTCTAGTTTCTTTTAGTTTTTAGTTTTTTTAGTTTTTAGTATTGTAAATAATTTTAATTACGTTTTGTTAATATAGTAATTTACTTTTTTTTACTTTTTATAGTTTTTACTATTCACCATGAGGAAGTAACTTCCCCAGCTAGGGTGAAAGGTAATTCTTTTACTGTTACTATTTAGATTAATCTTCATTAAAAATAATATATTCACTATTTAAAATATTGACTTAAAAAGGATACCGCCAGATTGGTCGGTTTGTAATTCATTTTAATCTGGGTTAAACCTGACTAATAAAGGATACCGCCAGATTGGTCGGTTGGTAATATTATCACAAGTTTATATATTATTTTATGGGAGATATCTAAAATAGTAAATAGTAAAAGTAATTCCTTTTACCTTAGCATTTTATTTTATTTTACTTTTCAGCTTTTACTTTATGTCTTTTACTTTTAAGTTTTTACTAGCCCTAGTTATGTGTTAGTTATCTGGGGTTGTGATGAATTCTAATATCACCGGTTTATAAGGGGTTATTTGATAGTTTGGGTAATTTAAAGGTTTACTTATTAAGTCTTAAGCTTAATGCTTCTTGTTGTCTGATCAACAATAAGATTGATGTGGTAAATCTAAAATGAACTAGACATAGGGATTTTAGATTTCAGCCTTAGACTGAATAGCCCACGATCTTCCTTGAGGATAGATAACCCTTTAATAGATTTCCTTACAGGATAGACATATACCTGTCGGGCGGGGGTAGCCATAATTGGAACTTAAACTTAATGAATCCAAATAATTTGGTTGACATAGACATATAATTCAATTGGGTTAAACTGGGTATTTGCGTCTGACCATCGACAGATGCTTTAGCATAATTTAGTGTTTCAGGTTAGTAAACTGATTTATTACACAAACATAAAATAATCACTTCATCTTTTAAAAGATATTAGAATGATTCACAACCCTAGATCTTTGTGTCTTTTGTTATTTTCCTTAGTATTTTCTTTTGTCTTTTTATTTATTTATTTATTTTGCAAAACTACAATCAACCAAATCAATCAAGCAATCATTCTCTTATCCCTCAATTAGATATCTGTAAATAAATAGATTCAATAATTAATAACAATAGTAGGAATTAAGTCCTCGTGGGATCGATATTTTTATACTACTTGAACGATACGTGCGCTTGCGTTATACGTGTGTGTTTACGCCGGTCAGTAGTATTATCGAGACTGGACATCGATAATGCGGAATATGCTAGTATTAAACTTGTGCGTGTTATGGAAGCGTAACAACATAGTTCTCATATATTTGGGTATTGGATACTCATGCAAGTGTAATATGAGGTTCTGTTTACCGATTGTACGGAAACAACTTCGCTCTGGATAGACCCATCAGAATCCCATTGGTAGTATGACTATGTGTCTATGAGAATCCGAATCAGGGTAGGTGTATTTGGTCTTAACCTGAGACTTGCATCACTAATATATGTGACAATCAATATACTTTGGTTTTGGTTGTCCTGGGCTTTAATAGGTTCTGTGTACGCCTCTTCTGGGTATCCTGAGAATCGTAGTGTATTGGGTGTGATGTCAAGATGGAAGTATCACTTCAGTCATATGGAGATGATGATCACGTAGGGATACAGAACTGGTACTCTAAGTGCTATAGCCATCGGGGAAATATGACTAGGTCATGACTTTCCGATTATAAGGAGACTAGTTGCTAGTGATCCGATATATGCTTCTTACGGGGCATACACAACTCCAGCCCCAGGCCTTGCATGTGACATCTGATACTGGATCGTAATGTGCTATACTACGTATAATACGCCTGACAAAGATCTTATATTCCGTAGCAGAATATTTCTTGAGAATTGGGTAGGCACGGTGCTTTGCTAGAAGCCAACCATCTCTTGTAAATCGGTAAATGCGTGGTACCGGGTACGCACGTGTTCGGATAGTTCGATGACCGTATTTACTGCCAACATATCCATGGATCTCTTGGGTCGCATCCCAAAGATTCACCGATGATGTTTGACTCGAACAATATTAATCTGGATTAATTAAGAGAGAGAATATTAATCTGGGATTAATTAAGAGAGAGAATATTAATGTGGGATTAATAAAGAGAGAAAATTAATCTGGGATTAATTATGGCAAAAATTAATCTGAAATTAATTATTAGAGAAAGAATTAATTTGGGATTAATTACGTCGAGAATTTATCTGGGATTAAATTCGTCGAGAGGAGAGAACGCGATTAATTTGGAATTAATCGGTAAAATAAATTTAATAGTTAAATTAGATTTTACTATTTAACTTATTTAATTGGGATAAATAATATATTAGATATATTAATTGAAATTGGATTTCAATGGGAAATTAAATTGGATTTTAATTTTAGCTAACGAATTAATTTGGAATTAATTCGCGAGTGACTTCCGTAATAATTTTACTGGATAATATTATTTAATTAAATTAGATTTAATTACGTAGCGACGTAAAATTCGTTTAATCGGATTAAACGAACCCGAGTCAAAGTGTGTTGTGTAAGCCAACCAAATTTTGAATTAAATGGGTGGGACCCATGATTTACATCAATTGTCAACCATTGATGTAAGTGATTAGCGATGTAATAAATTGGATTTGATATACACCTACCAAAATTACATAACACAATTAATAAATGAATTTTGAAAATTCTTATCTCTCTCGGTTTTGGCCGAATGGCCTTAAATGGCCTTGGCCGAATGGCCTTGGAGGGCACATGGCCGAATGGCCCAAATTCACCAAATGGACACAGGAAGCAAAGGGTCAGTGTTAGCAATACAAATACGGTGTTCCTTGCAGACCAACAAAAGCATAAGCTTGCTAGCCTTAAAAGCTTTCCTTGCTTCACCTTCACCCATGTAAAAGCTATTTTTCACTCGCCCTTTTGTTTCCCCCTTAAGTTCACTCACACTCCCCTTAGAAACACTCACGGCCTTTGCCTTATTTTCCTTACTAGGTTCGGTCACACTTCCCTCACGTGTTTTCCCCAAGGCTGTGTTTGCACTCTCAATCTCTCTATCTCTCTCAAGTTGCAACTTGACTTGATCCTTGTGGACTTGCTTTGGTGTGAGTGGGTACAAGGTAATGGGTTTTCCCTTATATTGAAAGGAATACTTATTCTTGAACCCATCGTGAATAACTTTCCTATCAAACTTCCACGGTCTGCCCAAAAGAATATGTCCTGCATGCATCGGTATCACATCACATAGGACATCATCCGTGTATGGCCCAATTGTAAAGCTCAATAACACCTGCTTTGTCACCTTTATCTCGCCACAATCATTTAACCACTTCAACTTATAAGGCTTGGGATGCTTCAAGCAATCTAATCCCAACCTCTCAACTAAAGCCGTACTTGCGACATTAGCACAACTGCCCCTGTCAATGATCATACTACACCCTTTACTATTCACACGGCATCTGGTATGAAATATGTTCTCCCTCTGTTGATCACTCTCATCCTCAACAATTTGTGCACTCAAAGCACGATTGACAACTAAGGACAAATTATCCAGTGGGTATGCAGCTCCTTCTTTGTCACTAGTATCCTCAATCTCAGGCTCATCATCATCAACCTCAACCTCACTGTCAGTAGAATGTACTTCACCACTCTTCTTATCAATCACTAAGGTGCGCCTGTTAGGGCACTGTGAAGAATAGTGTCCCATGCCCAAACACTTGAAACACTTGATGTCCTTTGTCTTTGGTGTTGTACCTTCAGGTTTCATTCTAGCCTTGCCTGGTTCTGCAACTTCTTTACCCTTGGCACCAGGTTCAGCCCTTGGCTTGTTAAAGCCTCCATCTCGTCGATCATTAGGAACCCATTTCCCTTTCCATGTAGAAGTAGTCTGAGTACCAAATCTGGATGTAGACTTCTTCTTGAGTTACCTTTCTACCTTGACAGCCATGTGAAGCATATCCTCCAAATCAACATAATGATGCAACTCCACCATGTTGGCAATCTCTTTGTTCAAGCCCCCTAAAAACCGTGCCATAGTAGCCTCTGCATCCTCCACTACATTCGCCCTGATCATGGCAACCTCCATCTCAGTATAATAATCCTCTACACTCTTGGTCCCCTGATACAAATGTTGTAGTTTCTGATACAACTCTCGGTAGTAATGGCTGGGTATAAATCGTTTCCTCATGAGACCTCGAAGTTCTTCCCATGTCTGAATTGGCCTCTCATAATTCCTCATTCGGTTGGTGACAATCTGATCCCACCAAATCATAGCATAATCTGTGAATTCCATGACTGCTAGATTGATCTTCTTTTCATCTGAGTAATGATGACAATTGAAAATCAATTCTATTTTCTTCTCCCACTCTAAATATGCTTCTGGATCATTCTTGCCTCGGAAGTTTGGTATTTTGATCTTGATGCTGCTCAAATCACCATCAACATCACCATGTCTACCGTATCCTCTCCTATCATAATCCCCTCTTCTGTCATCAAATGCACCTCTACCATCAAACCGCCTATCCCTCCTATCATTCCTCCTATCAAACCTCATATTAGGCCTCCTATCAGGCTCTGGCTGAAATCTCTCCTCCACATCATTAAGATCATCAGAATCATCAAACTCATTTTCAGCTTCTTCTTCATCTGGTGGTACCCGTCGTGGTGCCACATTCTGAGGTGGTGGTATATGTCGAGGTGGTGGTCTGGGAACACTGCCTGTTCGATTACTCTCTACTTCCCTGGACAACTTATCAAAAGCAGCATTCATGTTTTCCATCGTATCCATGAATTTCCTTTCTAAAGCCTCAAGTTTTTCATCCACTGTCAAACTAGTACCTGCCATCTTAAAGCTTCAACAAACAGATTAGAAGTAACAATATGTGAAAATAATTAGATATCCTCACAACCTCACAATCTCACAAGCTCACGTGTTTACACTCAAATATGTATCACTCCACTCGTGTTTATTCTCAATATGTATCACTCCACTCGTGTTTACACTCAATATGATGTGAATATGACTTACCCAAAGTTCACAACAATGTGTAATCTTCAAGCTAGCATAAACAACAAGAACCAATGATGTATATAGGGTAGGTGGAATAATGCGAATAAGAATAGTAATCACGAAGACTCAATCAAAGAAACTTAAGCTAAAGAGCACGGAATAAGAAAAAAAAATGAGTTAGCGAAATGCGCAACAAACAAGCAAGCACTCAATGTGACACTTAGCCAATCTTGTAATCACTCTCTACTGTTTTGTCTCACTTACTTTTTTTTTTTTTACTCTTTTCACTCCTTTCTTTTGCCTCTCACACTCACAAGTGTATACAAAGCAAATGAAATACAATGCAAATATCAATATTTCAAGAGGTAGCAAGTAAAACTTGCTTGGATATACACGAAATTAGTGCAAATTTGGTGCACTCAACCTCACTTCACTTGATTCTTCAACATTAACAACACAAATCAGCAAAGGTACACTATGTATAACTCACGAAAATTATCAACTTCATGCATTTCAATTTGTTTCATCATTCATTCACTCACTTTCATCACCAATGCACTCAAACACTCTTTCTTTTCACTCAAACTCACAAGATTGCACTAAGATCACAGGAATGCAAATAAGCAAGTTCACGCAAATGCCAAGATGAATGATGTCAATTCTGATTTTTGCAAAGTTGATATGAATAATACTTAGGGAAACAACAATAATTGCACGTATTCAACAATAGAAAGACAAGATATGTCAATAAATCTCACATAGTCAAATCTGAACTTTTTTTTTTTTATCAAATCTGACCTGATTCCTTTTTTTTTTAACACAAATAACTTAATAACAATGTTGAACACGTCCTAGTAACATACAATTAACAAATAAACACTTGATTTAAGTAAAGAAAATAAAGCTCTAATTTTGACTCAAAGACCGAAACTAGAACATGAAGAAATACTCATGATCAATCAAAAACACTCAAAGGCAGAATGTTATTCATGCTATTTTGATCACAAATAAACAAGAAACAGTAAAAAACAACAAGATCCAACAAAAACAAAGAATCAAGATGAACAAGTATCTTGATGACCAACAAACAAAATAAAGACTAAATCAAAAAAACACAAAGTAAAGACAGAAAAATCAGACATTGGAACCCTAAGCTCTGATACCAAATGACGCGGAACTCACTTGGAGGATTAGGCCAAGCAAACCCCTCGCAGCGGACAGAACCCCAAGAACCGCGAATTTGATTTTGTAGGAACAAAACCCTTCCAAGGCCACAAAGAAGACCCACAAAGAAATTGTCTTTGAGAACCCTTAAGATGATTCCTTGAAGTGTTCTGCTAGCACGGAGACGCCACTAAGGTTGCCACGCCTTAGATAAGTCGATTGCATGAAATAAGGGGAATCCCTCCCTTAAGCAATTTTTGGACAAAGCCAAGCTCTCAATGGAGATGAATTTCGAAATTTGGTGATTAGCTTCTCATTAAGATGAAATGAGTTTAAATAGTACAATGAAATAAACCCTAATGGGTGCAAAATGACCAAAACACCCTAAGTTGCTAACTAATGGCTATTAAATGTCCATGCCCTTAATAGACATTTAATAACAAACACAAAGTCAAAAGAAACAAAGACTTAATCAATAACAAACAAATACTTAATAAATAACTTTGCCAAAAAAGTCTAAAGTAAAAACACAAAATCATAAAAGTCAACAAATGTGGAAAACTTTTCCAAATTTGTCTAAAGTTGTTTCCTTGCACCAAAAGTCCTCCAAATTCGTGGATTCCATGTATAAAGGCATAATGATGTGTCATAAAGTCCAATAAGTCTTGTCTTGGCCGAATATTTAGTGTCGGGCTTGAATCGGCTTGATCCGTTAAAAATATACTCGGCTTCAAGATTGCTGGTGCGTTACTCTGGTATGACTTGGGTCAAGTGAAATAGATTTGGACCCACTCCATTGAAGCCCTCATGTGACGCCAATATGCCCCGGAGTTGTCTGTCACACTCGACCATGGCATTCTGCGCTAGCCCCGCCATTGCGTCTCTGATCTTCTTAGCTCTTTGGAGTGTGATTGGGCCTGTTGGCAATTGCAAAGGATCTAATGTTCCTTGAGTTGTTGGATTCATGTCATATACATTGATGATGTATTGCTTCTTAGCAATGATATTCTCATAATAAAATCGTGTGAAAGCTTGGCTTTCATGAAAATTCTCCGTGGAATACCTGGGAGAAGCAGGCTTTATTCTAGGAATAAAGATCTACTGGGATAGATCTAGAAAGTTGCTGACACTCTTTCAGTGTTTGTACGTTTTGATATGTACGTGAGCTAATGTCTCATATGCTTTGAGCATATGTAGACGCTATAAGGCCAATCCAAGTGATGGTCACTGGATTGATGTAAGGAACATCCTTGAGTATCTTAGACGAACTAAGGATGCGTTCTTAAAATATGGGGAAAGGAGAACTTGAGGTAACTAGGTTCACCGCTGTAAGTTTCCAAACCGATAAAAACGACTGTAAGTCGTAATAATGGTACTTATATAGTTTGAATAACGGAACAGTGAGCTGGAAATCTTCCAAGCAAGATACTATTGCCGAATAAACGACAAATGCGGAACATTGTTGCAGCTGATGCAGCAATAAAAGCATTTTGGATCTAAGTAATCCTAATCAGATTAGGAGTAGTTCTGTTAGCAGCTGAGCTAGGCTACATCCCAGACTAATGAAACCGCGGTCTCATCAATGATCCAAGTATGTACTTCAACTATTTCATCTGATTCGTAAGATCATACATCGTGGCGATGTGATGATCGAATAAATCGCATCAGATGATAACCTTGCAAATCCGCTGACGAAAACTGTTTCTCTGCTGAAGTTTGAGCGACCCGTACATAGTTCAAGTGTAGGACACTTGAGTGATTGGCTATAGGCCAAGTGGGAGATTTTTGGACAATTATGACCCATAACATCACTATTTGCACAGAACATGATGTTATTGTACAAATTAACTATGTGACAAAGGAAATTGCTCTTTTATCATTTGTAATTGGATTACCTGGATATATAAATGATAAAAGTCCTTATGATTAGTTCGGATTAATAAGATATGAGACAATATTAATCCACAAATGTTTAATCATTCAATATCTCTAGTCGTAGTTGATGAGTGGTAAATCTATCAATATTTCCCACTCATTTAACCTTATATTTTGTATAGTTTCTTGAGTATTATGAATATTTTGATGTATTTTGTGTTATTTTGTAGATAAATAAAGTTTCAGGACACTCTGGAGGTGATTTGGGCCAAAACAGTGAAAATTGGACGAAAATGGCATTTTGGTAATTTTCCGCGTCGCGACGCCAATACCTTCAGCATCGCGACGCCTAACGTACGCTGAACAGTGCTAACGTGCACCGGGTCCACAAATCAGAATCTGAGAAAAGTTTGACTTTGCTAACGTGCGCCGTGCCACGTGTCACTATCACAGCCGATATGCTAAATGTGCCGTGCCACGTGTCAGCATCCTACGGTGCCGACAATCATCATCGCCACGTGTCACTCCACGTCATTGCCGCGTCATCAGCCACATCACCAGGTTGACCAAGTCAAACTGCCACCTCACCGCCACGTCATCATCAGCGAATCAGGAAGTGCCACGTGTCGCAATCCTACGGTGCCAACAGTCTCTTTCCCATGTGTCGCCACGTCAGCCAGCCACGTCAGCATCAATCATTGAGTATCTAATCCTTATCTGACACGTGGCGGATAAGAATCTCATCGACCAATCAGAAGCCGCCACATGTCACAATAATTGAAGCCCAACCACTCTGCCACGTGTCACCTTATCAGCTTATCCAGAATCTGCAAAACGACGAACCAGAGCGTACCACGTCGACAGAAGCTGGCGTAGCGACGCCAAGAACTCCAGCGTCGCGACGCTGGAACCCCACCGAGGCCTATAAATTCATCTCGAGATTTCAGATTTTGTGGTACCACTCTCTCTCTTCTATTCTATATAAAGAGAGAGTTTCTCTCTCTAGTTTCTTTTAGTTTTTAGTTTTTTTTTAGTTTTTAGTTTTGTAAATAATTTTAATTACGTTTTGTTAATAGTAATTACTTTTTTTTTTACTTTTTACAGTTTTTACTATTCACCATGAGGAAGTAACTTCCCCAGCTAGGGTGAAAGGTAATTCTTTTACTGTTACTATTTAGATTAATCTCCCTTAAAAATAATATATTCACTATTTAAAATATTGACTTAAAAAGGATACTGCCAGATTGGTCGGTTGGTAATTCATTTTAATATGGGTTAAACCTGACTAATAAAGGATACCGCCAGATTGGTCGGTTGGTAATATTATCACAAGTTTATAATTATTTTATGGGAGATATCTAAAATAGTAAATAGTAAAAGTAATTCATTTTACCTTAGCATTTTATTTTATTTTACTTTTCAGCTTTTACTTTATGTCTTTTACTTTTAAGTTTTTACTAGCCCTAGTTATGTGTTAGTTATCTGGGGTTGTGATGAATTCTAATATCACCGGTTTATAAGGGGTTATTTGATAGTTTGGGTAATTTAAGGGTTTACTTATTAAGTCTTAAGCTTAATGCTTCTTGTTGTTTGATCACCAATAAGATTGATATGGTAAATCTAAAATGAACTAGACATAGGGATTTTAGATTTCAGCCTTAGACTTAATAGCCCACGATCTTCCTTGAGGATAGATAACCATTTAATAGATTTCCTTACAGGATAGACATATACCTGTCGGGCGGGGGTAGCCATAATTGGAATTCAAACTTAATGAATCCAGATAATTTGGTTGACATAGACATATGGTTCAATTGGGTTAAACTGGGTATTTGCGTCTGACCATCGACAGAGGCTTTTGCATAATTTAGTGTTTCAGGTTAGTAAACTGATTTATTACACAAACATAAAATAATCACTTCATCTTTTAAAAGATATTAGAATGATTCACAACCCTAGATCTTTGTGTCTTTTGTTATTTTCCTTAATATTTTCTTTTGTCTTTTTATTTATTTATTTATTTTGCAAAACTACAATCAACCAAATCAATCAAGCAATCATTCTCTTATCCCTCAATTAGATATCTGTAAATAAATAGATTCAATAATTAATAACAATAGTAGGAATTAAGTCCTCGTGGGATCGATATTTTTATACTACTTGAACGATACGTGCGCTTGCGTTATACGTGTGTGTTTACGCCGGTCAAGTTTTTGGCGCCGTTGCCGGGGACTTATTTTTCTTGAGTTATTAATTTTGAAGCTATCTAATTTACTTGTATCTAATTTTCTTTATCTTTATCTGTAATTTTTATTTCTTTATTGTATTTTCAGGTGATTGAAAAAAATGGAACATTATTGGAGATTGAGAGATCACGTGCTTTACTAGAAGATACACCCCAAATCTGGGAGCAACAGTCCGGTTTTCTGAGGCCTGTTGTCCAGCCCAACAATTATCACCGGATGCCAGAACCAAGCAATACTCCATTTGCTCAATAGAACGAGATGGGGAGATGTATGATATGTGATGGTAACCACCCGAGCGATCAATGTATATACCGTTCAGAGTGGCATAATTATTGGAATCATTCATGGTACGAAGAGCCAACATATTTCACAAAACCACAATTTTCATCTTATCCACCATCTATCTACGATCTCCATCAACAATCAGAACCATCAAAGATTCACATGCTCAAAGATTGGCTCGAAGAACGGGAAGCTCAATTAGATGCACAAATTCAGAGACAATCAGAAATCCTTCAGAGGATGACAGATCAAATGAGACAATTAACAGAAAACCAGAACATCATACCTCAAGAAGCATTTTTAGATGACACTGATGAAGCCTTCGAGTACCCAGAGATCCACAATGACACCTTAACAGATGAGGAGGCTGAGCAGTATCAACAACCAGAGGTATCAGTTCAGGAGCCCGAACCGGCAAAGTCTCAATTTGACTTTTATTATTCAGATTCTGACGAGGATGAAGCTGATCTATTTGTACCAACTGTACCAACAACGGATGATCAAACTTTCAATCCTCAAAATGAAGATCTTGGAGCATGCTTTTCCTTGATGTTTGAAGAAGATCTATCTGAACCATCCATTCCAGTCGTATCAGAGGATGAAAACCTAATGTCAGAAACATCTTTTCATCCTCAGGTTGACAATTTTGAAGCATGTATTTCACAGATGACAGATGAAAAACTAAATACAAGAATTTTACAATACATCTGTGAAGAAAGGTGGAACAAGAAGCAGAGCAAATGGAGGAGCAAATGTCTGACCTTAATAAAGATCCAGAACATTCAGGAGAAACATCGCTATTTTGGGGAGTACAAATCAAAGATATCGCCCAGAAGCTTGACAGAATGGAACTCCCATTCCAAGTCAAGCACCATATAAGACCTCCTGATCTTCTTTCTTTCTTTGCAGGAATCACTAGAATAACAAAGAGCAAAAAGGTGGCACGAGCACTGAATGGGACAAAACTCTTTTTGCCACTTTACCGTTGGAAGAGACCCTTCAAAAGCAACGCTCACGGGATTGTCTTTGATCGGACATCTAAAACGACATTGAAACCTCCTTAACATAGGGATTTAGTCACGTCTGGCTGAAGACGAAAAATTTAGCTCTAGCAGGGAGGCAACCCATGTAATTTGTTGTAATTTCTATTTTTTATTTTGTGTATACATGTTGTAGAATTTTTTAATTTTGTGTGTTATTTTTGTAGGGAAAAGCACAAACGGAGCATTTTTAGACATAATGAATGGTGTTTGGCAAAAAAAAATGAAAGCTAATTCATTAGCGATGGCTGAATAAGGAATGGATTCTTGAGACACATCCTAATGAATTTATACTAAACGAGTGGCATATTGCGTACACAATTCCGTTGCCTTAATTATTGCTTTGATTTACTTTTCTGTTGTAATTATCTTTATTTTCGTAGACAGGATCTAGACTTTTTTCCTTTCACGATTCATTTTGTTGTTTAGCTAATAAGCTTCTTCTGGAAGATACTAGTGCTATTATTACTCAACCGTTTCAGGTACTATAAAATCAGCCCGTCATTGTACTTTGGAAGGCATCCTGATTTGAGAAAGAAATACATAAAAAAAAATGGAAGCCACTTCAAGAAGACGAGTTGAAAACATCTGTGTGTTCTGCGGTAGTAGTGTTGGTACTAAGCCACAATACGTAGAGGCAGCACAGGAATTGGGTCAAGTCTTAGCAGCAAGGAATATGCACTTAATAAATGGCGGAGGCAATCTTGGACTTATGGGGATCGTTTCAAAGGCTGTACAGGAAGGAGGCAGTCACGTTTTGGGAATCATCCCAAAACCCTTGGTAGAGGAAAATCTTATTGGATCATCAAACGGAGAGGAACTGATCGTGCCAGGTATGTCTGAACGACTGGTAGAAATGATTAACCGTGCTGATGCTTTTATCGCTTTGCCAGGTGGCTTGGGCACATTGGAGGAAATTTTTATAGTTCTATCTTGGGAGAACCTGAACATACACCAGAAACCGCTTGGACTGTTTAATGTTGATGGATTTTATGATTTTCTTTGTGTGTTTCTTGATGATGCTCGAAGAAATGGGTTCGTGTCAAAACCTATGAAAGAACTCTTTACCGCCAGAACTGCTCCGGATCTAATAGACCAATTCATAGCCTATGAACCACGAGTTGACCCTATCCTTTCAAAGATAAATTGGTCTGAGGATGATCGTGGTAAGAGGCGTAGGATTAATCTGGATCTTAACCTTTAATTTCCCGTAGAATTTCAGCTAACCAGGTATTATTTTCTAAACTATTCTTCTACTTTTTAAGACATTGGGGACAATGTCTCATTTAGGTTTGGGGGAGGGAATTAGTTGATCAGTACCTTGTTTTTAGTTTGTGTGTTGTTTTTATTTTTAGTCCAAAATTTTTCGAAAAATACAAAAAAATTGAAATTTTTTCAAAAATTACAAAAATATTTTGCGTTTTTTTGTTTTTATTTTGACTAAAAGGGTGAAATTGGTAAGAGATAGCTGAGTAAGGAGTTTCCACTCCTGAGACGTATCTCAATCTTATTTTCGAAATAAGTTAATTTTTGTTTATTTCCTTTTGAATTATTTAATTTGTGAATTCTCCATAAAACGGACTAAAATAGATCTTCATATGCTCAGTTGACAGGTATTATCAACATATATAGTAACATACAGACATGAGCTAAAATTGAAAAGTTTGTAATATTCAGTGCTCTAGTTTAATTATAGGAAGCATCTCAAAAAGCAATGGAGTAAAAAAAAAAAAACGTCTGAGATCCGAGTTATTAAGTCTGTAAGGGTGTTTTAACACCTAGTGCCCTAAAACCAACTGGTTTGGGAGTCACTGGCCCAAAGCTCGTTACATGGATCAAAGATGCTGCAAAAATATATATATATCTGAAGTCTGAGTAATTAAGTTCGTAGGGGTGTCTTAACACCTGGTGCCCTAAAGCCAACTGGTTTGGGAGCCACCGACCCAACACTCGTTACATAGATGGAAGATATTGTATATAAATAAAAAATAGAAAAAAAAAATCAAAGAAAAAATCAGAAAAATCAGAAAAATTATTCCATTGCTACCAAAAGGTGTGAAATCTGATAGAACTTTAGGACAAAAATATTACTCTCTTATCAACTGCACTTATGACTGTTGTGGGCAAAAAATGAGTTGATTAATATCTTGTTGGATGTGTATATGAAGAATGGTAAAAATAATCGGAGAATTTACTTATTCTGTAATTTAGAAAGAAACAAAACAACTAGTAACTTGGAGTAGAAGTTTCACCTGATTAGTCACTAACATCTTTATTCTCTTTTCGCTTGTCTTTTTGCTTTTGTGTGCATTAGTTTCACTACCTTTTTACTTTTATAAAATATTTGTGGGTAGCATTGCTGTAAACCCTCACGAGACTACAACTCGTCCACTAGGGACACCTAGGGGTTTAAAGGCTTGTTGCATACGCGAAATGCAATCGTGATCCCTACAAAAGTGGCTTAGTTAAATTTTATTTTATTATGTTATTTTATTCTATGTTTTGCTCGAGGACTAGCAAAATGTTAGGTTTGTGGGTGTGATGAGTGGTAAATCTATCACTATTTCCCACTCATTTAACCTTATATTTTGTATAGTTTCTTGAGTATTATGAATATTTTGATGTATTTTGTGTTATTTTGTAGATAAATAAAGTTTCAGGACACTCTGGAGGTGATTTGGGCCAAAACAGTGAAAATTGGATGAAAATGGCATTTGGTAATTTTCCGCGTCGCGACCCCAATACCTTCAGCGTCGCGACGCCTAACGTGCGCCGAACAGTGCTAACGTGCGCCGGGTCCATAAATCAGAATCTGAGAAAAGTTTGACTTTGCTAACGTGCGCCGTGCCACGTGTCACCATCACAGCCGATATGCTAAAATGCGCCGTGCCACGTGTCAGCATCCTACGATGCCGACAGTCATCATCACCACGTGTGCCACGTGTCACTCCACGTCATTGCCCCGTCATCAGCCACATCACCAGGTTGACCAAGTCAAACTGCCACCTCACCGCCACGTTATCATCAGCGAATCAGGAAGTGCCACGTGTCGCAATCCTACGGTGCCGACAGTCTCTTTCCCACGTATCGCCGCCACGTCAGCACCACGTCAGCATCAATCATTGAGTATCTAATCCTTATCTGACACGTGGTGGATAAGAATCTCATCGACCAATCAGAAGCCGCCACGTGTCACAATAATTGAAGCCCAACCACTCTGCCACGTGTCACCTTATCAGCTTATCCAGAATCTGCAAACCGACGAACCAGAGCGTACCACGTCGACAGAAGCTGGCGTAGCGACGCCAAGAACTCCAGCGTCGCGACGCTGGAACCCCACCGAGGCCTATAAATTCATCTCGAGATTTCAGATTTTGTGGTACCACTCTCTCTCTTCTATTCTATATAAAGAGAGAGTTTCTCTCTCTAGTTTCTTTAGTTTTTAGTTTTTTTTAGTTTTTAGTATTGTAAATAATTTTAATTACGTTTTGTTAATATAGTAATTTACTTTTTTTTACTTTTTACAGTTTTTACTATTCACCATGAGGAAGTAACTTCCCCAGCTAGGGTGAAAGGTAATTCTTTTACTGTTATTATTTAGATTAATCTTCCTTAAAAATAATATATTCACTATTTAAAATATTGACTCAAAAAGGATACCGCCAGATTGGTCGGTTTGTAATTCATTTTAATCTGGGTTAAACCTGACTAATAAAGGATACCGCCAGATTAGTCGGTTGGTAATATTATCACAAGTTTATATATTATTTTATGGGAGATATCTAAAATAGTAAATAGTAAAAGTAATTCCTTTTACCTTAGCATTTTATTTTATTTTACTTTTCAGCTTTTACTTTATGTCTTTTACTTTTAAGTTTTTACTAGCCCTAGTTATGTGTTAGTTATCTGGGGTTGTGATGAATTCTAATATCACCGGTTTATAAGGGGTTATTTGATAGTTTGGGTAATTTAAAGGTTTACTTATTAAGTCTTAAGCTTAATGCTTCTTGTTGTCTGATCAACAATAAATTGATGTGGTAAATCTAAAATGAACTAGACATAGGGATTTTAGATTTCAGCCTTAGACTTAATAGCCCACGATCTTCCTTGAGGATAGATAACCCTTTAATAGATTTCCTTACAGGATAGACATATACCTGTCGGGCGGGGGTAGCCATAATTGGAACTTAAACTTAATGAATCCAGATAATTTGGTTGACATAGACATATAGTTCAATTAGGTTAAACTGGGTATTTGCGTCTGACCATCGACAGATGCTTTTGCATAATTTAGTGTTTCAGGTTAGTAAACTGATTTATTACACAAACATAAAATAATCACTTCATCTTTTAAAAGATATTAGAATGATTCACAACCCTAGATCTTTGTGTCTTTTGTTATTTTCCTTAGTATTTTCTTTTGTCTTTTTATTTATTTATTTATTTTACAAAACTACAATCAACCAAATCAATCAAGCAATCATTCTCTTATCCCTCAATTAGATATCTGTAAATAAATAGATTCAATAATTAATAACAATAGTAGGAATTAAGTCCTCGTGGGATCGATATTTTTATACTACTTGAACGATATGTGCGCTTGCGTTATACGTGTGTGTTTACGCCGGTCAGTAGTATTATCGAGACTGGACATCGATAATGTGGAATATGCTAGTATTAAACTTGTGCGTGTTATGGAAGCGTGACAACATAGTTCTCATATATTTGGGTATTGGATACTCATGCAAGTGTAATATGAGGTTCTGTTTACCGATTGTACGGAAACAGCTTCGCTCTGGATAGACCCATCGGAATCCCATTGGTAGTATGACTATGTGTCTATGAGAATCCGAATCAGGGTCGGTGTATTTGGTCTTAACCTGAGACTTGCATCGCTAATACATGTGACAATCAATATACTTTGGTTTTGGTTGTCCTGGGCTTTAATAGGTTCTGTGTACGCCTCTTCTGGGTATACTGAGAATCGTAGTGTATTGGGTGTGATGTCAAGATGGAAGTATCACTTCAGTCATATGGAGATGATGATCACGTAGGGATACAGAACTGGTACTCTAAGTGCTATAGCCATCGGGGAAATATGACTAGGTCATGACTTTCCGATTATAAGGAGACTAGTTGCTAGTGATCCGATATATGCTTCTTACGGGGCATACACAACTCCAGCCCCAGGCCTTGCATGTGACATCTGATACTGGATCGTAATGTGCTATACTACGTATACTACGTCTGACAAAGATCTTATATTCCGTAGCAGAATATTTCTTGAGAATTGGGTAGGCACGGTGCTTTGCTAGAAGCCAACCATCTCTTGTAAATCGGTAAATGCGTGGTACCGGGTACGCACGTGTTCGGATAGTCCGATGACCGTATTTACTGCCAACATATCCATGGATCTCTTGGGTCGCATCCCAAAGATTCACCGATGATGTTTGACTCGAACAATATTAATCTATGATTAATTAAGAGAGAAAATATTAATCTGGGATTAATAAAGAGAGAAAATTAATCTGGGATTAATTATGGCAAAAATTAATCTGAAATTAATTATTAGAGAAAGAATTAATTTGGGATTAATTACGTCGAGAATTTATCTGGGATTAAATTCGTCGAGAGGAGAAAACGCGATTAATTTGGAATTAATCGGTAAAATAAATTTAATAGTTAAATTAGATTTTACTATTTAACTTATTTAATTGGGATAAATAATATATTAGATATATTAATTGAAATTGAATTTCAATGGGAAATTAAATTGGATTTTAATTTTAGCTAACGAATTAATTAGAATTAATTCGCGAGTGACTTCCGTAATAATTTTACTAGGTAATATTATTTAATTAAATTAGATTTAATTACGTAGCGACGTAAAATTCGTTTAATCGGATTAAACGAACCCGAGTCAAAGTGTGTTGTGTAAGCCAACCAAATTTTGAATTAAATGGGTGGGACCCATGATTTACATCAATTGTCAACCATTGATGTAAGTGATTAGCGATGTAATAAATTGGATTTGATATACACCTACCAAAATTACATAACACAATTAATAAATGAATTTTGAAAATTCTTATCTCTCTCGGTTTTGGCCGAATGGCCTTGGAGGGCACATGGCCGAATGGCCCAAATTCACCAAAGAAGCTATATGGCCATGTGACCATTTATGCTCTCTGATTTGCATTTTAGCTGGCAACCTTTTGTTTTTTCTTAGAAAAATAAAAGCAAGTGGTCATTAATTGACTTTGAGATTTTGGCCTGCTTTTGAAGTTTTGTCCAAAAAGAAAAGGCCATTTTGACTTTTCAATATAAATAGCTGTTGGCCGATTAGATTGGCTATTATTGTTTTCTGATCTTGTTTTTGGCGAGAAGCAATTAGCTTCTTTTGATGAATGCTCTCCGACTTCTCCCTTTATGGCCGAATGAAAAGAAACAATGGCCCTCTCTCTTTCAAATGGCCGAATGGCCTGTGTCTTTTTCTTTTGAAGAAACAAAATGCCACTGCACTTTGAGTGCATTTTGTCTCGGCCAAATGGCCTCCTCACCATTACAGCCGATCTCTTCTCTCTCCATAGGGTAAATTTGTTTCTCCTTGGGAGATCAAATTTGTTCTATTTGTTTAATCTAGCACTTTTGGGAGTCAATTGAAGGTGATAGGGATACTCACCCATCAGCTTGGAAGCTTCAACATCCATAAAAGTTTTGAACTCAAGTCGGTCAATGTAAATCTTTCGCAACTTATTTTTGATTTTATTCACACACGAATCACACTTAGAGATCCCGTGTCATATCTAGGACACTAACATTAACTACCTCAGTCCCTTTTCATCGGTGAAAGACAAAGACCGCCCATTTACAATATTGACTAAGCCTATTATGGGGATCGTGCCATTGTCTAGAAACGACGAATTGAGTCATCGGTAATCACGGTTGTGGGGATGGACTGGGAGATATCCAAAAATATACATATATGCCTTAACAATGTTAGGGATATGCCCTATACCCAACTTGTGGATGGGCTATATGTACATGTATTTGCAATATTTTCATTAATTAATAAAATGGCAATCTTTATTATACGTGTCTTACATAAATTATATGAATCATCAAACACTGTAATAAAGCTCTTGAAGTAATAAGATGATGGCTTCCACGCCTTATGAGAATCATTACTCTCAAACGTTCCTAGTCATAGTTTTGTGAATAATCTGGGCGTTCACAAAGCGGAGAGACTAGCATGATGATATGATCCGCCCTTAAGTGGGGTAGCCGATCTCATAGGCTACTAGCGGAGATCCGTCCGCTTGGTGTCTCACATGGATGAATGAATTGCTCGTGTCCATCAAACTGACCGCCGAAAGTTTTCACATGGAGTGTTTATCCCATATGTATGTGAGAACTTTCATGTATCGATTGTATGACTAGTCCTTAGACTTGAGGTCTTTACAATCTTATGTATGGATCAAAGGACTTTGACATTCTCCTTCCCCGGTTCAAAAGATCCGGTCATAAGGGTATGATTGGGTCATTTCTTGAAACACATGAAGTTTGTAAAGATACAACAGAGAATCACCACTCTCTCGGATAATATTTTTTTATAAGAGTAGTATTCCAGTTCGCGGGTTGATATGTGTGATCAGTGCTTGAGAATGTGGCCACAGCGGAAGAATCATGTGAGATTCTTGGGTTAGCACGATTCATGACACTATCAACATCATACCTTTGACTATATGGGTAGACACTTTCCATACCCAAGGTCAAATGGTGGGGATACAGTGAGGCGATGGACCTTATCATATGTAAATTGCATACATAATAAGTATATATCTTTCCTTCTCATTTGGGGGTCTTGGCATGTTGCTAGATGTCAACCTTGGTCATTGAAATCGAACGACCATCTGATCGGAGGATAATTTATGTTCGATAAAATTATCACGATTCATTTCATGTCCAACTTGAGGGGAACCCAAAAGGTCACACACAACAAAGTCGAAATCAATGGTTAACAGTGCACAATACAAATTTAACAACATATATGGTTGCTGTAGGAATTGTTCATAAATGGTTCAATGTGTTTAATTATTGAACATATCATTTATGAGGTTCCAAAGTGGCTTAGGGATTGGTGAATGACGATAGGGGCACTTTGGGAATTGGAAAAATGAATAAGAAAATAAATAAATAAATAAATAAAAAATCTGCGTTTTTTTTATATTATTATTTTTATTTGTTTTGAATTCCAATTCGACCCAAACTCTTATTAGGGTTTTATAATCTCATTAAACCACTATATTCAGATCCAATGGCTAAGATTTAATTAGCATTTATCCCAAATCAGATTCTTAATTAATTTTGTTGTCTATGGAGCACTTATATAAACCCAAAGAATTCTTTACAAATTTTTACACCAAAAGCTTTCATATCTTGGGTTTATATAAGTGAGCAACTCTAAAGTTTAAGAGTAAGCCACTGATTTTGAGGATCCTTAAGTTTAATTGACTAGAGGAATCTCAAGTTAAAACTTTTGACGTATTTGCCTAGGCTAGCACCAAGGGCAAAATACATGTGCACTCAAGGCGAAGTCTTGCCATTGAGTTTTGGCTTTGGTGTGTGCACCTTTGGAGGCCACACACTTGGGTGGCTCTTTGGAATATGGAAGAGCTTGCTGAGTTCGAGAAAAGCTTGTAGATTGGAGGGAGGACTGGAGAAGTCTTCGGTTCAAGTAAGTCTTTTTCTTTCTTTATTTTAATTAGAGTTTTTATGATAGTTAGCATGTTTAGGTTTATGTTCTTTGCATGTTTTATGAGTTTTCATGCTTAGAATATATAGTAACATGTGTAGAGAACAGAAATCGGCGACGCTGTTCTAGGCTCGCGGCCTGGTTGGGAGTACGGAGTAGCCCACGGGGGAACTAAACCGGAGAAATAACATGGAGTCGCCACCCGGTGTGAACCGGGAAAATTATTTAAGGCCGCACTCACCCCTCGTAAGGGAAGACCTCAAACAGTTGGGTTCAGAATGGTCCCTTACTTATGCCACTTGTAATGAAAAGATTTGTGCAATAACTTAACCGAGTCTACGCAACATATTCAAGAATAACCTATACCTAGTTTGCATTCAAGAGAATAAACCCTATGTCTAAGTTTGCATGCTTTGAAAGTAAGTCATTATAACGGCAAGCATACAATATCACACAATGAGCATAATGAACCATTCAATAGAAAAATAAACAAATAATCATTTAAGCACAAACGTAAACTAAATTCCTAATGCGAAAGCAAAGAACTAAATCATGCATAAAGAAATAACATAATCATACTTAAAATAAATAACGTACTACACTAAATCATGCTTAAATAATAAATAACATACTAGCAACCTAATCATGCTAAATAATCTACTAGACTAAATCATGCTCGAATACAAGGTTGGATGAAACGAAATACGTGTGTCTATCAAGTGGTACGTGGCATTATATCCCGAGTACAAACCGCACTACCGTCCATTCGGATTCGGCTATGGAATTTACGTCTGGGTTTCCATCCGATATACCGCAAGAGAGAACACATATTTCGTTCATCCGAAAATCACATCATGCACCAATCCACAATACTCATATGAAATAAAGTACTAAAATAAATAAAAAATAAGGATAATAAATAAAGAAGGTGCCCTCAGGTCTAACCTCTTAAGTTGTCTCTCAGAAGTGTGCTACGCGGTTGTCGGAAGGGTTAACGCTTCGCTATTATTCTAGTTTTCTGGTTCGATGTTTTCCTTCGCTGTTCCATTGTTTCGTCTCGGATTCTTCACTGTTTTGGACAACAGTTTTCTTCACTGTTTTGGACTTTTTTTGGATGGTTCGGGGGCTGATTTTTGGAAAGTTCAGGGGGTGATTTTTGGGTTATTTTATTACTGTTTTGGGTGTCGTTGACTTGGGGTTTTGTTTATTTGTGTTTACGGTTTAAAGGGTCTTTTGGCTTATGAATGTGGCTCACGTCAGAGGGGTGTTTTTTGGTAATTTGTGTGTTTTAAAGTGAGGGTTTGTGGTTCCCACGTGGGGCTACTTTGAGTGTGTTTACGTCTTTGTATTTTGTCTGTTGATGAGAAAGGCTAGTTTGGCTTAGGGTTTGTTGTTCTGCTTCACGTGGCCGAAGGCTTATGGGTGGCTGAGTGTGTTTTGGTGTTTATTAGTGTCGGTCGGTGGGTTGGCTTTTGCTTTGAGCTGGTCGTGGCTGTTGAAGGGCGGGAGACCTGTGAGTTGACCGAGAGGAGTGTGGCCAACGAGGGAGTGAAGTTGTGGCTTATTGGTTCGTGCAAGGTGTGATTAGGGTTCTCGGTGTGGGCTGCTGTATATGACTTTTGGTGAGTGAGCTGCTGTTTACGTGGAGGGCAGGCTGTTTTAGGGTTTATAGTATTTAATGAATTTTATCACTGTCTAGAGAGAGGAAGAGCCGAGTGGTTAAGCTATTTGTGTTGTTCGCTGGATGAGAGAGTGAGCTGTGAATATGTTTGTATTAGGTTTTGTTGGTGTAGATTGGGTAGAAGGTCATGGCTTTGTGGTCTTGTGCATGTGAGTCAGAGGAGGGCGTGGAGAGAGAAAGGTTTGCCGAGAGTTTAAGGTTTATTTGTTGAGAGAGGCTAGAGAGATGAAGGAAGGCTAGGTTGCGTGAGTTGATTTAGGGTTTTTGTTATGCCGTTAGTTTTGATGGGAAGAAGAAGGTTGCTGAGAAGATCTTTAGGGTTTTTATTTGTAAGATGCGTGAGAATGAGCTAGGGGTCCTAAGGGTTTGGTTTGTGCCTCCTTTTATAGGAGAGGGTTGAGGTTTACCTTATACGGGTAGGAAAAACCAAGATTGTGTAATTATGGGGGATATTTAATTGGTGTGTCATAAGGAAATGATCTATTTAATTGGGGAAATGATTTGTTTTAGTTTAGGAAAGGGATTCATGAGATTTGATTTAGTTTCTTTAATTTAGGCATGTGATTTAATTTAATTAGGAATGTGATTTATGAGATTTGATTTTATTTATTTAATTTAGGAATGAGATTTGTTTTGATTTAATTGGATTTAATTTAATTTAAATTAATTTGATTTAATTTAATTTTTGACATGTGTTTTAAATGTTTTAATTATTATTGGATGTGATTTAATGGGCTTGGCTAGGTGGGCGTGTGGCTTTGGTTTTGGGCTAGGGATGTGTTTTAAAACAGAGGTCCAACAAGCAAACCCGAAGCTAAACAAGCGAATTCAATCCAATAAGATGTCAATTCCCGACTCTTCCCTTCCGACGTCCGTTTCCCACGACTTCCACAATTTAAAGAGGTAATGTCTCCATGTGAGACTCATCATCGGGACTTACATGCAAAAATGAAGTGCCTACAGTCGCCTCCACTTTGATGGGACTTGTGCAGTGTGTGACAATGAAAATCCTATCAAAGTTATGCAATGCATTTTTACTTACCTGGCTCGCCAGCTGCCACCTGACTTGCCTTCTGCTTCGAACTGAGTTGATCTGGTGGTCCATTTTCGAATTGTGCTCCATTTTTGGAGCGCCATTTTCGGCATCTGTTGTGTGTGCTCCATTTTGGAGCGCCATTTTCGGCATCTGTTGTGTGTGCTCCATTTTGGAGCGCCATTTTCGGCATCTGTTGTGTGTGCTCCATTTTGGAGCGCCATTTTCGGCATCTGTTGCGTGTGCTCCATTTTTGGAGCGACATTTTCGGTATCTGTCGTGTGTGCCCCATTTTGGAGCGCCATTTTCGGCATCTGTAGTGTGTGCCCCATTTTGGAGCACCATTTTCGGCATCTGTCATGTGTGCTCCATTTTGGAGCGCCATTTTCGGCATCTGTCGTGTGTGCTCCATTTTGGAGCGCCATTTTCGGCATCTGTCGTGTGTGCCCCATTTTGGAGCGCCATTTTCGACATCTGTTGTGTGTGCTCCATTTTGGAGCGCCATTTTCGGCATCTGTCGTGTGTGCCCCATTTCGAAGCGCCATTTTCGACATCTGTTCTGTGTGCTCCATTTTGGAGCGCCATTTTCAGCATCTATTGTGGTCCATTTCCGAACCGTGCTGTGCGAGAATGTGGCTCATTTTTGAACCGTTACTTGATGAGATGGTCTTTGCCACTACAAACCTGTGAATACAAAATAAAAATTGCATGTATGTGATATGTATGCATGTATGCATGGATATTTTTCCTATTCCGATGGGTTAGGCCTTCCTTGGTCCATTTTCGAACCGTGCTCCATTTTCACATTTTCGGCTTCTGATGTGATAGTGGTCCATTTTCGAACCGTGCTCCATTTTCGGAGTGCCATTTTCGGCGTCTGATGTGATAGTGGTCCATTTCCGAACCTTGCTCCATTTTCGGAGTGCCATTTTCGGCGTCTGATGTGATAGTGGTCCATTTCCGAACCATGCTCCATTTTCAGAGTGCCATTTTCGGCTTCTGATGTGATAGTGGTCCATTTCTGAACCGTGCTCCATTTTCGGAGTGCCATTTTCCTGTAAAAGTCTTTGGATTGAGTTGATTTGGTTGTGCCATACCCGGCGTGCTAAACCCCATACCAGAGGTGTCGCGGTTGCATCTCCATACCCAGAGTGTCGTAATAGTGTCTCCATACCTGGAGTGCCATACCCGGCATGCTAAGCCCCGTACCCGAGGTGTCGCGGTTGCGTCTCTATACCCAGAGTGTCGCAATAGTGTCTCCATACCCGGCATGCTAAACCCCATACCCGAGGCGTCGCGGTTGCGTCTCCATACCCAGAGTGTCGCAGTAGTGTCTCCATACCCGGCATGCTAAACCCTATACCCGAGGCGTCGCGGTTGCGTCTCCATACCCAGAGTGTCGCAGTAGTGTCTCCATATCCGGAGTGCCATACCCGGCATGCTAAACCCCATACCCGAGGCATCGCGGTAGCGTCTCCATACCCAAAGTGTCGCAGTAATATCTCCATACCCGGAGTGTCATACCCGGCGTGCTGAACCCCATACCCGAGGCTTAGCTGTAATATCTCCATACCCGAAGTGCCATACACGACATGCTAAACCCCATACCAGGGGCGTTGCTGTAATATCTCCATACCCGGAGTGCCATACCCAGCATGTTGAACCGATACTGATGCTGATGTGGGCCTCGCCCCCGGGACTCATCACCAAAACTGATACTAATATTGATGCTGATGTGGGCCTCGCCACCGGGACTCACCCCCAAAACTGATATTGATACTGATGTGGACCTCGCCCCTGGGACTCATCCCTAAAAATGATACTGATACTGATGTGGGCCTCGCCCCTGGGACTCATCCCCAAAACTGATACTGGTACTGATGTGGGCCTCGCCCCCGGGACTCATCCCCAAAACTGATACTGACAATGCTGATGTGGGCCTCGCCTCAAACGGATACTGATCTGGGCCCAACCCTGGACTGATACTGATGTGGGCCTCGCCCCCAAACTGATACAGACGTGGGCCTCGCCCCAAACTGATACTGACGTGGGCCTCGCCCTCAAACTGATACTGATGTGGGCCTCGCCCCCAAACTAATACTGATGCGGGCCTCGCCCCCCAAACTGATACTGATGTGATATTTCATATCAACATGTTGTATTGCCTCTCACGAGATAGTCCTGATAGCTAAACATATTTTCGTCCTCAACGGATGCTTCATGTCGAAACCAGAGAACCTTCAAAGTACTTAATACACTCAAATCCGATCGTCTGTATGAGTGATCTGAACTAGACTCCTAGTGTGTGTGTGCCAAGGCTCTTTCGCAGCTTAATCCTTAAGTAAACGAACTCGATAATTTTGTCTCGGAGAATCGGATCAATGGGTCTAACCAATCTAGATGTCTTCATCACACTCTGTGATTACTTCGTCATACTCAACATGATATGTCTTCGTCTTTTTTCTCTTGTCTCTTTCTTTTCATTTTGAACTTTCTTTTTTCTTTTTTTCTTTTTTTTTTCTTTCTTTGACACACCTACCCTTTAAGGTAGCATTTCTCCTCATGGTGGTCCTAATACTCGCCCATGGGTAGCTTCACGCTTATCGGTTATAGGCGGTCTATTTTTCTTTTCTTTTCATTGTAGAGACTTTTTCTTTGTTTCAAACCATATCATATATCGTAGCATAAGTAAACCAGGATGGACATCCAGGCAAACGGTCATTCACTGATCCGCTATCTCTTCAACTAGTCATCTTGCCGACCACTCATGCTTCCACTGCTAAGATCCCATAATTAAGTGCTCGTGAGTCTAGTCAAGATCAACTACTCAAAATATCGGATGAGAGTACATCTCGTACTTATCATTTCTAAGGTTTCACCCTGAAGCAAACAATTTCATCATCGGACTTATGTCTAACTATCAAGGACTAAAAACAAACAATTTTTCTTTTCTCCTTTTTTTATTTTTATTTTTTTTTTCACAATAGTCTTTATATCATTGTCGTAAATTTTTCTGTTCCTTGGTTTCCTTTTCCCCGATATCCATGTTTTCTAAACTCTTCTTGACAAGTCTTATTTTTTTCTAACCCAACGGATATCTATGATAGCTTTTAAGACACAAGGGTTAACATGATGCATGTATGCATGAGATGTGTGCGATGTATGAGATATAATATTCATGTGGTTATCAAAAGCATAAAGGGTGGCTTCTATAGGTCATACAAATACGGTTCACATGCGGGCTTATGGGAGTATAGACAAAGGCTCTCGCAAGTGAAGGGTTGCCCACAACCAGGTCTCCCCACTCAAGGGTCCGAGCGACCAAGTGAGCGCACCTTTTTTATACACTAAGGTACGTGCCAACGAGTTGTGGTGTGTGACTGACTGTCAAATGAATTTCCTATTGTAGATTCCCCAGAGGGAGGGCGGAGCGAACTCTCTTAGAAACCCAAGCCTCTTAGGCTCTTATCGCATTGATGCCAGAAATAAACAACAAGTCCTCCAAATTAGTCCATCATAGTGAGCTACGGGTACATGATTATCTAGGTGCCTTCGCAGCTTTTCCTTATAGAAAGGTAGTGAATGAAGGAAGACACCAAACCATTACCTAGCTCAAGAAGTGCCCTTGATTAAACCCTTTTCAACCCAGGGTAGACATGGTTAACTAAAGCACAAATCACAAATACTACAAGATATTATTTCGGGGCCAATTCTCTATCCCCAGTGGAGTTGCCAGACTGTAGACAACAGAAATCGGCGACGTTGTTCTAGGCTCGCGGCCTGGTTGGGAGTATGGAGTAGCCCACGGGGGAACTAAATCGGAGAAATAACATGGAGTCGCCACCCGGTGTGAACCGAGAAAATGATTTAAGGCCGCATTCACCCCTCGCAAGGGAAGACCTCAAACCGTTGGGTTGGGAATGGTCCCTTACTTATGCCACTTTTAATGAAAAGATTTGTGCAATAACTTAACCGAGTCTACGCAACATATTCAAGAATAACCTATACCTAGTTTGCATTCAAGAGAATAAACCATATGTCTAAGTTTGCATGCTTTGAAAGTAAGTCATTATAACGGCAAGCATACACTATCACATAATGAGCATATTGAACCATTCAATACAAAAATAAACAAATAATCATTTAAGCACAAACGTAAACTAAATTCCTAATGCGAAAGCAAAGAACTAAATCATGCATAAAGAAATAACATAATCATACTTAAAATAAATAACGTACTACACTAAATCATGCTTAAATAATAAATAATATACTAGCAACCTAATCATACTAAATAATCTACTAGACTAAATCATGCTCGAATACAAGGTTTGATGAAACGAAATACGTGTGTCTCTCAAGTGGTACGTGGCATTGTATCCCGAGTACAAATCGCACTACCGTCCATTAGGATTCGGCTACGGAATTTACGTCCGGGTTTCCATTCGATATACCGCAAGAGAGAACACATATTCCGTTCATCCGGAAATCACATCATGCACCAATCCACAATACTCATATGAAATAAAGTACTAAAATAAATAAAAAAATGAAGGATAATAAATAAAGAAGGTGCCCTCAGGTCTAACCTCTTAAGTTGTCTCTCGGAAGTGCGCTACGCGGTTGTCGGAAGGGTTAACGCTTCGCTATTTTTCTGGTTTCCTGGTTCGATGTTTTCCTTCGCTGTTCCACTGTTTCATCTCGGTTTCTTCACTGTTTGGACTGTTTTTGGATGGTTCAGGGGCTGATTTTTGGATGGTTCGGGGGGTGATTTTTGGGTTATTTTATTACTGTTTTGGGTGTCGTTGACTTGGGGTTTTGTTTATTTATGTTCACGATTTCGAGGGTCTTTTGGCTTATGAATGTGGCTCACGTCAGGGGGGTGTTTTGTCGGTAATTTGTGTGTTTTTAAGTGAGGGTTTGTGGTTCCCACGTGGGGCTACTTTGAGTGTGTTTACGTGACTGTGTATTTTGTGTGTTGATCAGAAAGGCTAGTTTGGCTTAGGGTTTGTTGTTCTGCTTCACGTGTCCGAAGGCTTATGGGTGGCTGAGTGTGTTTTTGTGTTTATTATTGTCGGTCGATGGGTTGGCTTTCACTTTGAACTGGTCGTGGCTGTTGAAGGGCGTGAGACCTGTGAGTTGACCGAGAGGAGTGTGGCCACCGAGGGAGTGAAGTCATGGCTTATTGGTTCGTGCAAGGTGTGATTAGGGTTCTCGGTGTGGGCTGCTGTGTATGGCTTTTGGTGAGTGAGCTGCTGTTTACGTGGAGGGCAGGCTGTTTTAGGGTTTATAGTTTTTGTTGAATTTTATCTCTGTCTAGAAAGAGGAAGAGCCGAGTGGTTAAGCTATTTGTGTTGTTCACTGGATGAGAGAGGGAGCTGTGAATATGTTTGTATTAGGTTTTGTTGGTGTAGATTGGGTTGAAGGTCATGGATTTGTGGTCTTGTGCATGTGAGTCAGAGGAGGGCGTGGAGAGAGAAAGGTTATGCCGTGAGTTTTGATAGGAAGAAGGAGGTTGCTGAGAAGAGCTTTATGGTTTTTATTTTTGAGATGCGTGAGAATGAGCTAGGGGTCCTAAGGGTTTGGTTTGTGCCTCCTTTTATAGGAGAGGGTTGGGGTTTACCTTATACGGGTAGGAAAAACCAAGATTGTGTAATTATGAGGGGATATTTAATTAGTGTGTTATAAGGAAATGATCTATTTAATTGGGGAAGTGATTTGTTTTAGTTTAGGAAAAGGATTCATGAGATTTGATTTGGTTTCTTTAATTTAGGCATGTGATTTAATTTAATTAGGAATGTGATTTATGAGATTTGATTTTATTTATTTAATTTAGGAATGAGATTTGTTTTGATTTAATTGGATTTAATTTAATTTAATTTGATTTAATTTAATTTTTGACATGTGTTTTAAATGTTTTAATTATTATTGGATGTGATTTAATGGGCTTGGGCTAGGTGGGCGTGTGGCTTTGGTTTTGGGCTAGGGATGTGTTTTAAAACAGAGGTCCAACAAGCAAACCCGAAGCTAAACAAGCGAATTAAATCCAATAAGATGTCAATTCCTGACTCTTCCCTTCCGACGTCCGTTTCCCGCGACTTCCACAATTTAAAGAGGTAGTGTCTCCATGTGAGACTCATCATCGGGACTTACATGCAAAAATTCAGTGCCTACAACATGCCTAGGCTTGTAGAATAATCAAAACAAATGGGTTTTGGGCAAGGGGATAGCGGCATCATAATTTTTAATTTTTCGCTGCGCACTCGCGGCCACCTCCCAACAAACAAGGTGTACCCTTCCTGGATGAAAGCCAGTGTGGATATCAGACTCATGCATTTGTCATATTCGTATCATATTTGGACCTTCTAAGCCCATTAAGGTTTTCATACAAGTTGGCCCGTTACATTATAAAGCGTTCAATCAGATTATCGCAAGGTGAAAACTTGTCCCAGTTGAAAAGGCCCAACAGGTTTACACTTTTACGATAATGTGGGTAAACAACTTCAAATGATAGGGGGCCAAAACACAAGGTGGCCCATCGTCATTTTGAAAACTTTTGGCCCAATCTTCATAAGATATAAACTCGTCCCAGTTTAAGTGGGCCAACAAGTTCGTATCCTATGACGAGAGGTCCAAATGGATCCAATTGATAATGGTCCCAAACACAAGTATAAGGGCAGCTTCTATAGGACCTATAACTATGGTTCATATGTGGGCTTATAAGGGTATGGATAAAGGCTTCCGCCGGCAAAGGGTTGCTCACGACTAGGTCTCCCTACTCAAGGGTTCGAGCGACCAAGTGAGCGCGCCTTTTTTATACCCTAGGGTACGTGCCAACGAGTGATGGTCATCGAATAACGATTCGCCGCCTCGAGTGAAAGCGACTTCACGATACATGACGCCATCGGGGTAAAAAGGGTATGCTTAATATATGAGACTTGGGTAACCAAAGCCAAATCCACGGACTACTACAAAGTATTATTTCGGGGTCGATTCTCTATCCCCAGTGGAGTCACCATTTGTAGAAGTGAAACGGGGTTTACCGCTATGCCTATGATGCTCGGCGACCACGACACTGTTGGGCTCGCAGCCCATAGAGAGTACGGAGTAGCCCGCGGGGGACTAAACCGGATAATAAAAGAGTCGCCACCCAGTATAAACTGGGGAAAGATTTAAGGCCGCACTTACCCCTCGCAAGGGAAGACCTCAAACCGTTGGGTTTGGAATGGTCCCTTACTTATGCCAGTATAATGGACAGGTTCACACAATGGTATAGCCAAGTCTTATGCAGTTCATGCAAGATAATTCAAATAAACACACAAATTTGCACACCCATAAACATGAATATAAATAAAAGCAAATTAAATTAAGAAATATAAGGTACGATAACCGGAATCATAATAATCAAAAGCAAATAAAGCATAATTAAATAAATAGTAAACAAAATGGGGGCTAATAATGTATATATGAGTATTTCCTAAGTGAAACGTGGAGTTGTATCCCAAGTACATACCGCACTACCATCCATTCGGATTCGGCTACGGAATTTGCGTATGGGTTTCCATCCGATATACCGCAAGGGATAATAACACACATAAACATTAATGCGATGTAAATTAGAAAAATAGGCATGAAATAATATAATAATGCATATGCGGATAATCAGCAACTTGAACAAATAAAATAAAGGTGAAATAAAAAATAAATAACATACTAAATGCGAAACAATAAAATAACAATAAAAGTAAGTAAACAAAAAGCTAAATAGTAAAATAAATGCGAAACAATAAAAGAAGGTTGAAAGCGAATAAAAAAATAAAAAGATAAATAACACTAAATAGATAAAAAAAATAATAAATAACAAATGCCGAAAGAGAAAAATAATGTGACTAGAAATTTATGTTGGTTTCTAATATAGTCCCAAGATCATTCAAGCAATGAAAATAATGTGATTACAATAAAGAAGTATGGCGGAATCATACTTACAATGAGCAGTTAATGGATGCGTCAAGTTCAAAAATTTTTCCTTCTCCTTGTCATTGAAGGTCACGGCCAAGCACCAATTTTTGTTGAAGAAGATGAACAAGCTCCAAGCTTTGAGAGGATTCCAAGCTCTTGAGATGGTTTCCCTATCACCTTGTTTGATTCTTATGAGTGCTAGCTCTTGGTAAATTTTGCAACAAAATTCATCTTCTTCCTACTTGTGTATTCGGCAAAGAGAAGAAATTGGGAGAGTTTAATTTTTGTTGAGTTTTGCGTGAATGAGAGAGAGAGAATATGTGTGTTGACTTATCAATTTTGATTTCAAAAATCAAATAAATGATTTAACAAAGTTTTGGTAAAAGTCTTACACAAGCCATCATCAATACAAAGTGTGTAAGGCAATTCATCATTATTATTACCAAAACCCATCACTCAAAGTGACAAGTGATGTGACTAGTGATGTGACTTATGGGCCCCACTTGATTCGAAATCCGAGTGGGCCCGCAAACACTCCCGGGCTCGGGTTCGCTAATTCTGAATTAACGAACTTTCCGTTGCGACGTAATTAAATCAAATTTAATTAAAAAATAAAGCCAAGCAAAATTACTATTCACGTCGCTAGCGAATTAATTCTAAATTAATCCGTTTGCCCGGATTAAAATCTAATTTTAATTCCGCGTCAAAATCTAATTTCTTTTAATATATCGAATATATTATTTTATCGATTAATTCCAAATTAATCGTTCTCTCTCTTCAAATGGTATTTTATCCCAGATAAAATCTCACCTTAATTAATCCCAGATTAATTATGCTCGAATCATACGTCATCGGTGAATCTTCGGGAAGCGACCCAAGAGATCCCTGGATATGTTGGAAGTAAATCCGGTCGTCGGACTATCCGAACACGTACGTACCTCGTACTACATTTTTACCGATTTACGAGACATGGTTGGTTTCTAGCAAAGCATCGTGCCTACCCAATTCTCCAGAAATATTCTTAATGGAATATATAATCTATATCAGTCGTAGTATACGTAGTATTGCGTATAGCTATCAAGTATCGGATGTCACATGCAAGGCCTGGGGCTAGAATAGTGTCTGCCCCGTACAAAACATATATCAGATATCAAGCAACTAGTCTCTTTAAATCGGATAATCAAGACCTTGTCATATTATCCCGATGGTTGCAACCATTTAGAGTACCAGTTCTGTATCCCTTTGTGATCATTATCTCCATATGACTGAAGTGATACTTCCATCTTGACATCACACCCAATATACTACGATTCTCAATAAACCCAGAAGAGGCGTACACAGAACCTGTTAAAGTCCTGGACGACCAAAACCAAAGCGTATTGATTGTCGCAAGTACTAGCGATGTAAGTCTCAGGTTAAGACCAAATACACCTACCCTAATGCGGATTCCCTTAGACACATAGTCATACTACCAATGGGATTCCGCGGGGTCTATCCAGAGCGAAGCTATTTCCGTACCATCGGTAAACACAACCTCCTATCACACTTGCATAAGTTTCCAATACTTAAATATATGAGAACTATGCCGTTACGCTTCCATAAAACGCACAAGTGCGATGCTAGTCTATTCCACAATATCGATGTCCAGTCTCGATAATACTACGACTATGGATATTTAATGATTAAACCTTTATGGATTGATACTGTCTCATATCTTATAATCCAGAACTAATCATAAGGACTTTTATCATTTATATATTCAAGTAATCAAATTACAAAATGATAAAATGCAATTTCATTGCTACATAATTAATTTGTACAAAAACCACAATGTCTTTTACAAATAGTGACGCTATGGGTCATAATTGTCTAACAATCTCCCAATTGGCCTATAGCCAGTCACTCAAGCATCTAAGACCTGAACTATGTACATGTCGCTCAAACTTTTTCTGAGGAATAGCTTTCGTCAGCGGATCTTCAATGTTGTCCTCTGATGCGACCTTCTATATCTTCACATCGCCATGATGTATGATCTCACGAATAAGATGAAAACGTCGAAGAACATGCTTGGATCGTTGATGAGACCGCGGTTTCTTAGCCTGCGCTATAGCCCCGTTATTGTCACAATACAATGGAACGGGCTCAGCTACTAACGGAACTACTCCTAATCCAATTAGGAATTTTCGAATCCAAACTGCCTCTTTTGCTGCTTCAGCTGCAGCAATATACTCCACTTCTGTTGTTGAATCGGCAACAGTCTCTTGCTTGGAAGATTTCCAGCTTATTGCTCCGTTATTCAAACAAAATATGTACCCGGATTGCGACTTACAGTCGTCTTTATCGGTTTGGAAACTTGCATCGGTATACCCTGTTACCTCAAGTTATCCATCTCCATAGATTAAGAAAGCATCCTTAGTTCGTCTAAGATACTTTAGGATATTCTTAACCACCATCCAGTGACTATCACCTGGATCGGACTGATAGCGACTACACATGCTCAAAGCATAGGAGACATCAGGTCGCGTACATATCATGGCATACATGATCGATCCGACTGCCGAGGCGAACGGTATCTGACTCATGTTGTCTCTCTCATCTTGAGTGTTAGGACACATGTCCTTAGATAGAGTGACGCCATGTGAAACTGGCAATAGTCCCATCTTGGACTGATCCATGTTGATTCTCTTCAACACGTTGTCAATGTACGTGCCCTGGGAGACTCCAAGAAGCTTTCTAGATCTATCCCGGTAGATCTTTATTCCTAGAATAAAGGCTGCTTCTCCCAGATCCTTCATGGAGAATTTTAATGAAAGCCAAGATTTCACCGATGTTAACATGGGAATGTCATTGCCTATAAGCAATACATCGTCAACGTAAATGACAATGAATGTCAGTGCGGTCCCACTAACCTTCTTATATACACAAGGATCATCCTCGTTTTGAACGAAATCATATTCTCTTATGATCTCATCAAAACGTTGGTTCCAAGAACGCGATGCTTGCTTCAATCCAAAAATGGATCGGTTTAACTTACAAACCTTTTTTGCAAGTCTTGGTACGAAAAAACCGTCAGGCTGTTGCATATAAATATCCTCCAAAAGGTTTCTGTTAAGGAAAGCGGTTTTGACGTCCATCTGTCATATCTCGTAATCGAAATATGCAGCAATAGCAAGCATTATCCGAATGGATTTAATCATGGAACATGTGAAAAAGTTTCGTCGTAATAGACACCATGTCGTTGATGATACCATTTCACTACAAGTCTAGCTTTGTACGTTTGTATGTTGCCATCCATGTCAGTCTTCCTCTTGAAGACCCATTTGCAACCAATAGGATTTACTCCTTCTGGTACATCAACCAGTGTCCAAACTTGGTTGGTGTACATGGAATCCATTTCGGAATTCATGGCATCTTGCCATAAAATATAGTGGATACCCTGTATCACTTCCTCATACGTCGTCGGCTCGTCTTCCCCAATAAGATTAATATCTACATGAGGTGAGATCAGAAACCCATACCTCTCAGGTTGTTTTCTGACTCTCTCCGACCTACGAGGTCCTTGTGTATTCAAAGATTGTGGTACAGTCTCATCCCTGATGGACTGTTCATGTTCCGTTAAGGATTCTGTACCAGGAACAATATCACTCCGATTTTCATCGAGTTCTATTTTCCTCCCACTTATCACTGCATTTAGGAATTCCTTCTCAAGGAAAACTGCATGTAGAGCAACAAATACTTTGTTCTCTTGTGGGTGATAGAAGTAATATATTTTGGTTTCCCTATGATATCCTACAAATAGGCATTTATCCGATTTGGGTTCTAGTTTGGTACTTTCCAAACGTTTGACGTATGCCCAGCAACCCAAAATCTTCAGGACCCGATTTCTTTCCTGTCCATATTTCATACAGACTCTGTTGAACAGACTTTGACGGAACCTTATTCAAAATAAGTATTGCATTGTTCAATGCATATCCCCAGAAGGAAATAGGTAGCTCTGTGCGACTCATCATAGACCTTACCATGTCTAACAAAGATCGGTTTCTCCGTTCGAACACACCGTTTAATTGCGGTGTTCCAGGAGGAGTCCACTGTGAAAGAATACCATAGTCTTTCAAGTAATCAAGAAACTCATTGCTCAAGTATTCGCCACCACAGTCCGACCGTAATGTCTTAATACTTTTGCCAATCTATTTTTCTACTTCGTGTCGAAACTCTTTGAATTTCTCAAAAGTTTCCGACTTGTGTCTTATAAGATACACATAACCAAAACATGATGCATCATCCGTAAAGGTTACGAAGTATTCATATCCACCTCTAGCCTGGCTAGACATGGGCCCACAAACATCGCTATGAATAAGGGCTAACAGTTCGGTGGCACGTGCACCTTTACCGCTAAAAGGTGATTTAGGCATTTTGCCTAATAAACAAGATTCGCAGACGTCATATGAATTTGGATCAAATCCGTCCAAGTACCCACTCTTCGAAAGTGTGGATATGCGTGTCTTGTTTATGTGTCCTAGACGACAATGCCACATAGAAGTTTCATCTTTGTTACCTACTTTAAGCATTTT
>SKCR01009016.1:0-91296 GCA_019454045.1 Zanthoxylum bungeanum
TGCAACTTTCACCAATAAATATGCAATATTTCGAAGATGAAACATTTAGCAATAAACATGCAAAATGAAACCATTGGACTTGAAACTTTAGCATAACATGCAATTGCATCTGCCTCGAAATTCGCACATGTAACTACGACCATTGAATATGCAACCTCTACCATTAAACTTGCAACATTCACCAAAAAATATGCAATATTTCGAAGATGAAACCTTTAGCAATAAACATGCAAAATGAAACCATTGGACTTGAAACTTTAGCAATAACATGCAATTGCATCTGCCTCGAAATTCGCACATGTAACTATGACCATTGAATGCAATTCTACCATTAAACTTGTAACTTTCACCAATAAATATGCAATATTTCGAAGATGAAACATTTAGCAATAAACATGCAAAATGAAACCATTGGACTTGAAACTTTAGCAATAACATGCAATTGCATCTGCCTCGAAAATCGCACATGTAACTATGACCATTGAATATGCAACCTCTACCATTAAACTTGCAACTTTCACCAATAAATATGTAATATTTCGAAGATGAAACATTTAGCAATAAACATGCAAAATGAAACCATTGGACTTGAAACTTTAGCAATAATATGCAATTGCATCTGCCTCGAAATTCGCACATGTAACTATGACCATTAAATATGCAACCTCTACCATTAAACTTGCAACTTTCACCAAAAAATATGCAATATTTCGAAGATGAAACCTTTAGCAATAAACATGCAAAATGAAACCATTGGACTTGAAACTTTAGCAATAACATGCAATTGCATCTGCCTCGAAAATCGCACTGTACTATGACCATTGAATATGCAACCTTTACCATTAAACTTGCAACTTCACCAATAAATATGTAATATTTCGAAGATGAAACATTTAGCAATAAACATGCAAAATGAAACCATTGGACTTGAAACTTTAGCAATAACATGCAATTTCTTCTGCCTCGAAATTCGCACATGTAACTATGACCATTAAATATGCAACCTCTACCAATAAACTTGCAACTTTCACCAAAAAATATGCAATATTTCGAAGATGAAACCTTTAGCAATAAACATGCAAAATGAAACCATTGGAATTGAAATTTTAGCAATAACATGCAATTGCATCTGCCTCGAAAATCGCACCTGTTACTATGACCATTGAATATGCAACCTCTACCATTAAACTTGCAACTTTCACCAATAAATATGCAATATATTGAAGATGAAACATTTAGCAATAAACATGCAAAATGAAACCATTGGACTTGAAACTTTAGCAATAACATGCAATTGCATCTGCCTCGAAAATCGCACTGTAACTATGACCATTAAATATGCAACCTCTACCATTAAACTTGCAACTTTCACCAATAAATATGCAATATTTCGAAGATGAAACATTTAGCAATAAACATGCAAAAGGAAACCATTGGACTTGAAACTTTAGCAATAACATACAATTGCATCTGCCTCGAAATTCACACCCGTAACTATTACCATTAAATATGCAACCTCTACCATTAAACTTGCAACTTTCATCAATAAATATGCAATATTTCGAAGATGATGAAACATTAGCAATAAACATGCAAAATGAAACCATTGGACTTGAAACTTTAGCAATAACATGCCATTGCATCTTCCTCGAAAATCGCACATGTAACTATGACCATTGAATATGCAACTTCTACCATTAAACTTGCAACTTTCACCAATAAATATGCAATATTTCGAAGATGAAACCTTTAGCAATAAACATGCAAAATGAAATCATTGGACTTGAAACTTTAGCAATAACATGCAATTGCATTTGCCTCGAAAATCGCATATGTAACTATGACTATTGAATGCAACTTCTACCATTAAACTTGTAACTTTCACCAATAAATATGCAATATTTCGAAGATGAAACCTTTAGCAATAAACTGCAAAATGAAACCATTGGACTTGAAACTTTAGCAATAACATGCAATTGCATCTGCCTCGAAAATCGCACCTGTAACTATAACCATTGAATATGCAACTTCTACCATTAAACTTGAACTTTCACCAATCAATATGCAATATATTTTTATATTATATTATTTTTATCAGTATTTTAAAAAAAATAAATTTTTTATATTATTTTATTTTTATCAGTATTTTATAAAAATTAATTTTTAAAAAGCTTACAATAAATTTTTTTTATAATTTTATTTTTATTAATATTTTATAATTGATTTAATAAAAAATAATTGAATATGCAACCTCTACCAATAAACTTGCAACTTTCACAAAAAAATATGCAATATTTCGAAGATGAAACCTTTAGCAATAAACATGCAAAATGAAACCATTGGAATTGAAATTTTAGCAATAACATGCAATTGCATCTGCCTCGAAAATCGCACATGTTACTATGACCATTGAATATGCAACCTCTACCATTAAACTTGCAACTTTCACCAATAAATATGCAATATATTGAAGATGAAACATTTAGCAATAAACATGCAAAATGAAACCATTGGACTTGAAACTTTAGCAATACATGCAATTGCATCTGCCTCGAAAATCGCACCTGTAACTATGACCATTAAATATGCAACCTCTACCATTAAACTTGCAACTTTCACCAATAAATATGCAATATTTTGAAGATGAAACATTTAGCAATAAACATGCAAAAGGAAACCATTGGACTTGAAACTTTAGCAATAACATACAATTGCATCTGCCTCGAAATTCACACCCGTAACTATTACCATTAAATATGCAACCTCTACCATTAAACTTGCAACTTTCATCAATAAATATGCAATATTTCGAAGATGAAACATTTAGCAATAAACATGCAAAATGAAACCATTGGACTTGAAACTTAGCAATAACATGCAATTGCATCTTCCTCGAAAATCGCACATGTAACTATGACCATTGAATATGCAACTTCTACCATTAAACTTGCAACTTTCACAATAAATATGCAATATTTCGAAGATGAAACCTTTAGCAATAAACATGCAAAATGAAACCATTGGACTTGAAACTTTAGCAATAACATGCAATTGCATTTGCCTCGAAAATCGCATATGTAACTATGACTATTGAATGCAACTTCTACCATTAAACTTGTAACTTTCACCAATAAATATGCAATATTTCGAAGATGAAACCTTTAGCAATAAACATGCAAAATGAAACCATTGGACTTGAAACTTTAGCAATAACATGCAATTGCATCTGCCTCGAAAATCGCACCTGTAACTATAACCATTGAATATGCAACTTCTACCATTAAACTTGCAACTTCACCAATAAATATGCAATATATTTTTATATTATATTATTTTTATCAGTATTTTAAAAAAAAATAAATTTTTTTATATTATTTTATTTTTATCAGTATTTTATAAAAATTAATTTTTAAAAAGCTTACAATAAATTTTTTTTATAATTTTATTTTTATTAATATTTTATAATTGATTTAATAAAAAATAAATTGAATATGCAACCTCTACCATAAACTTGCAACTTTCACAAAAAATATGCAATATTTCGAAGATGAAACCTTTAGCAATAAACATGCAAAATGAAACCATTGGAATTGAAATTTTAGCAATAACATGCAATTGCATCTGCTCGAAAATCGCACATGTTACTATGACCATTGAATATGCAACCTCTACCATTAAACTTGCAACTTTCACCAATAAATATGCAATATATTGAAGATGAAACATTTAGCAATAAACATGCAAAATGAAACCATTGGACTTGAAACTTTAGCAATAACATGCAATTGCATCTGCCTCGAAAATCGCACCTGTAACTATGACCATTAAATATGCAACCTCTCCATTAAACTTGCAACTTTCACCAATAAATATGCAATATTTTGAAGATGAAACATTTAGCAATAAACATGCAAAAGGAAACCATTGGACTTGAAACTTTAGCAATAACATCAATTGCATCTGCCTAGAAATTCACACCTGTAACTATTACCATTAAATATGCAACCTCTACCATTAAACTTGCAACTTTCATCAATAAATATGCAATATTTCGAAGATGAACATTTAGCAATAAACATGCAAAATGAAACCATTGGACTTGAAACTTTAGCAATAACATGCAATTGCATCTTCCTCGAAAATCGCACATGTAACTATGACCATTGAATATGCAACTTCTACCATTAAACTTGCAACTTTCACCAATAATATGCAATATTTCGAAGATGAAACCTTAGCAATAAACATGCAAAATGAAATCATTGGACTTGAAACTTTAGCAATAACATGCAATTGCATTTGCCTCGAAAATCGCATATGTAACTATGACTATTGAATGCAACTTCTACCATTAAACTTGTAATTTTCACCAATAAATATGCAATATTTCGAAGATGAAACCTTTAGCATAAACATGCAAAATGAAACCATTGGACTTGAAACTTTAGCAATAACATGCAATTGCATCTGCCTCGAAAATCGCACCTGTAACTATAACCATTGAATATGCAACTTCTACCATTAAACTTGCAACTTTCACAATCAATATGCAATATATTTTTATATTATATTATTTTTATCAGTATTTTAAAAAAAAAAAATTTTTTTATATTATTTTATTTTTATCAGTATTTTATAAAAATTAATTTTTAAAAAGCTTACAATAAATTTTTTTTATAATTTTATTTTTATTAATATTTTATAATTGATTTAATAAAAAATAAATTGAATATGCAACCTCTACCATTAAACTTGCAACTTTCACCAATAAATATGTAATATTTCGAAGATGAAACATTTAGCATAAACATGCAAAATGAAACCATTGGACTTGAAACTTTAGCAATAATATGCAATTGCATCTGCCTCGAAATTCGCACATGTAACTATGACCATTAAATATGCAACCTCTACCATTAAACTTGCAACTTTCACCAAAAAATATGCAATATTTCGAAGATGAAACCTTTAGCAATAAACATGCAAAATGAAACCACTGGACTTGAAACTTTCGCAATAACATGCAATTGCATCTGCCTCGAAATTCGCACATGTAACTATGACCATTGAATATGCAACCTTTACCATTAAACTTGCAACTTTCACCAATAAATATGTAATATTCGAAGATGAAACATTTAGCAATAAACATGCAAAATGAAACCATTGGACTTGAAACTTTAGCAATAACATACAATTGCATCTGCCTCGAAATTCGCACTTGTAACTATGACCTTTGAATATGCAACCTCTACCATTAAACTTGCAACTTTCATCAATAAATATGCAATATTTCGAAGATAAAATCTTTAGCAATAAACATGCAAAATGAAACCATTGGACTAGAAATTTTAGCAATAACATGCAATTGCATCTGCCTCGAAAATCGCATATGTAACTATGACAATTGAATATGCAACCTCTACCATTAAACTTGCAACTTTCACCAATAAATATGCAATATATTGAAGATGAAACATTTAGCAATAAATATTTCAAAATGAAACCATTGGACTTGAAATTTTAGCAATAACATGCAATTGCATCTGCCTCGAAAATCGCACATGTAACTATGACCATTAAATATTCAACCTCTACCATTAAACTTGCAACTTTCACCAATAAATATGCAATATTTCGAAGATGAAACATTTAGCAATAAACATGCAAAAGGAAACCATTGGACTTGAAACTTTAGCAATAACATACAATTGCATCTGCCTCGAAATTCGCACTTGTAACTAAGACCATTGAATATGCAACCTCTACCATTAAACTTGCAACTTTCACAATAAATATGCAATATTCGAAGATGAAACCTTTAGCAATAAACATGCAAAATGAAACCATTGTACTTGAAACTTTAGCAATAACATGCAATTGCATCTGCCTCGAAAATCGCACATGTAACTATGACCATTGAATATGCAACTTCTACCATTAAACTTGCAACTTTCACCAATAAATATGCAATATTTCAAAGATGAAACCTTTAGCAATAAACATGCAAAATGAAACCATTGGACTTGAAACTTAGCAATAACATGCAATTGCATTTGCCTCGAAAATCGCACATGTAACTATGACCATTGAATGCAACTTCTACCATTAAACTTGCAACTTTCACCAATAAATATGCAATATTTCGAAGATGAAACCTTTAGCAATAAACATGCAAAATGAAACATTGGACTTGAAACTTTAGCAATAACATGCAATTGCATCTGCCTCGAAAATCGCACCTGTAACTATGACCATTGAATATGCAACTTCTACCATTAAACTTGCAACTTTCACCAATCAATATGCAATATATTTTTATATTATATAATTTTATCAGTATTTTAAAAAAAATAAATTTTTTAATTATTTTATTTTTATCAGTATTTTATAAAAATAAATTTTTAAAAAGCTTACAATAATTTTTTTTATAATTTTATTTTTATTAATATTTTATAATTGATTTAATAAAAAATAAATTGAATATGCAACCTCTACCATTAAACTTGCAACTTTCACCAATAAATATGTAATATTTCGAAGATGAAACATTTAGCAATAAACATGCAAAATGAAACCATTGGACTTGAAACTTTAGCAATAACATGAAATTGCATCTGCCTCGAAATTCGCATATGTAACTATGACAATTGAATATGCAACCTCTACCATTAAACTTGCAACTTTCACCAAAAAATATGCAATATTTCGAAGATGAAACCTTTAGCAATAAACATGCAAAATGAAACCATTGGACTTGAAACTTTAGCAATAACATGCAATTGCATCTGCCTCGAAATTCGCACATGTAACTATGACCATTAAATATGCAACCTCTACCATTAAACTTGCAACTTTCACCAATAAATATGCAATATATTGAAGATGAAACATTTAGCAATAAACATGCAAAAATGAAACCATTTGACTTGAAACTTTAGCAATAACATACAATTGCATCTGCCTCGAAATTCGCACCTGTAACTATGACCATTGAATATGCAACCTCTACCATTAAACTTGCAACTTTCACCAATAAATATGCAATATTTCGAAGATGAAACATTTAGCAATAAACATGCAAAATGAAACCATTGGACTTGAAACTTTAGCAATAACATGCAATTGCATCTGCCTCGAAATTCGCACATGTAACTATGACCATTGAATATGCAACTTCCACAATTAAACTTGCAACTTTCACCAATAAATATGCAATATTTCGAAGATGAAACCGTTAGTAATAAACATGCAAAATGAAACCATTGGACTTGAAACTTTAGCAATAACATGCAATTGCATTTGCCTCGAAAATCGCACATGTAACTATGACCATTGATGCTACTTCTACCTTTAAACTTGCAACTTTCACCAATAAATATGCAATATTTCGAAGATGAAACCTTTAGCAATAAACATGCAAAATGAAACCATTGGACTTGAAACTTTAGCAATAACATGCAATTGCATCTGCCTCGAAAATCGCACATGTAACTATGACCATTGAATATGCAACTTCTACCATTAAACTTGCAACTTTCACCAATCAATATGCAATATATTTTTATATTATTTTATTTATATCAGTATTAAAAAAAATTTATATTATTTTATTTTTATCAGTATTTTATAAAAATAAATTTTTAAAAAGCTTCCAATAAATTTTTTTTATAATTTTATTTTTTTTAATATTTTATAATTTATTTAATAAAAAATTTTTTTTAAATTTTTTTTGAGTAACTGGTTGCAACTGGTTGTTGCAACCAGTTACTCTCATTTTTTTTCTTTTTTAATGCTAACAACCATTGGGTATGAGATACCCAAGTGTATGTTAGCAATACCCATATATATATATATATTAGGGATATGCCCTATACCTAACTTGTGGATGGGCTATATGTACATGCATTTGTAATATTTTTATTAATTAATAAAATGGTAATCTTTATTATACATGTCTTACATAACTTATATGAATCATCAACACTGTAATAAAGCCATTTGAGTAATAAGACGATGGCTTCCACGCCTTATGAAAATCATTACTCTTAAATATTCATAGTCATAGTTTTGTGAATAATATGAGCGTTCACAAAGCGGAGAGACTAGCATTATGATATGATCCGCCCTTAAGTGGGGTAGCCGATCTCATAGGCTACTAGCGGAGATCTGTCCGCTTGGTGTATCAAATAACTTTGACATTCTCCTTCCCCGGTTCAAAAGATCCGGTCATAAGGGTATGATTGGGTCATTTGTTGAACACATGAAGTTTGTAAAGATACAACAGAGAATCACCACTCTCTCAGAAAATATTTTCTTATAAGAGTAGTATTCCGGTTCGCGGGTTGATATTTGTGATCAGTGCTTGAGACTGTGGCCACAGCGGAAGAATCATGTGAGATTCTTGGGTTAGCACGATTCATGACACTATTAACATCGTACATTTGACCATATGGGTAGATAATTTCCGTACCCTAGGTCAATATGTGGGGATACAGTGAGGCGATTGACCGTATCATATGTAAATAGCATACAAAATAGGAATATATATCTTTCATTCTCATTTGGGGGCTTTGGCATGTTGCTAGATGTCAACCTTGGTCATTGAAATCGAACGAACATCTGATCGAAGGATAATTTATGTTCAATTAAATTATCATGATTCATTTCATGTCCAACTTGAGGGGAACCCAAAAGGTCACACACAACAAAGTCAAAATCAATGGTTAACAATGCACAATACATATTTAACAACATATATGATTGCTGTAAGAATTGTTCATAAATGGCTCAATGTGTTTAATTATTGAACAGATCATTTATGAGGTTCCATAGTAGCTTAGAGATTGGTGAATGACGATAGGGGCACTTTGGGAATTGGAATAAATAGATTTAAAAAAAATTACTATTCACGTGAATAGTAATGCGTGAATAGTATTGTGTGAATAGTAAAAAAAAATTATTTTGAATTCCAATTCGGCTCAAACTCTTATTAGGGTTTTATAATCTCATTAAACCACTAAATTAAGATCCAATGACTAAGATTAAATTGGTTTTTATCTCACATCGGATTCTTAATTAATTTTGTTGTCTTTGGAGCAATATAAAACCCAAAGAATTCTTCACAAATTTTTGCACCAAACCTTTCAAATCTTGGGTTTATATAAGTGAGCGACTCTAAAGTTTTAAGAGTAAGCCACTGATTTTGAGGATCCTTAAGTCTAATTGACTAGAGGAACCTCGAGTTAAAAGTTTTGAGGTATTTGTCTAGGCTAAGCACCAAGGGCAAAATACATGTGCACTCAAGGCGTAGTCTTGCCGTTGAGTTTTGGTTTTGGTGTGTGCATCTTTGGAGGCCACACACTTGGGTGGCTCTTTGGAATGTGGAAGAGCTTTCTGAAATCGAGAAAAGCTTGTAGATTGGAGGGAGGACTGGAGGAGTCTACGGTTCAAGTAATTCTTTTTCTTTCTTTATTTTAATTAGAGTTCTTATGATAGTTAGCATGTTTAGGTTTATGTTCTTTGCATGTTTTATGAGTTTTATGCTTAGAATATATAATAACATTCCTAGGCTTGTAGAATAATCAAAACAAAGGGTCTTGGGCAAAGGGAAAGCGGCATAATTATTTAATTTTTCCGATGCACACTCGCGGCCGCTTCCCAACAGTGGTATCAGCGCGCCGTTTTGGTTTTGATTAGTTCTCACTCATTTCAACTCGAAATTGGGTGTTTAATAGCTCGTTTGAAAGATAACACCCTGAACTTAATTTTAGACACAAGTTTTGCATGATTTGGTTAAGATTGGAATTGTGAAATGCATTTAAAGTTCACACGTCTGCAGAAAAATGTGAATAGTAAATTTATTTGAATAAAATAAAATGCAATATCATAATTAAATATTAATCAAAGTTATTTAATGCCTAAAATAATTCCAACATATTAAAACTCATATGCTTGATAATTCTATGTATGATTAGAATTGGCATGATTATTTTAGGGTGCAAGCATCTAGAGACTTTCTAAGAAATAGAGAGTGTATTGCTTATCCCTTAACTAAGTAATTATTCCGTGATGAACTTAGAGATTTATTACATTTAAGGATAATAAATATAAATCATTTGTTTATAATAAAAGACATTATAAAAGATACAAGTGGGGTAAGACCAAGGCGTTAATAAAACTTGCCAAACTAAAGTTATTTTAACCAAAGGTATTACTAGAGTTAGATAATGATTTGATGTCTTCCTTCACTCACTACCTTTTTATAGCCAAAAGGAAAAGCTGTGAAGACATCTAGATAATCATTTACTCAAATCTTACTTTAAAGCATATTTAAAGTGTTGGACTAATTTGGAGGATCTATTGTTTATTCATGTCACCAAGGCGATAAGAGCCTAAGAGGTAAGGGTATTTAAGAGAGTTCGCCCCACCCTCCCTCTGGGAAATTTTCAATGGAGGAATCCATTTGACAGTTATTCACTTAAACTTGCTAAAATCCTCAATAATAATTTAAGTCTAAAATTTGCCTCTCATTGTAAAGTATAGACCCAAATGGCTTAAACCGTATTGGCAAGACTAGGCTTTACCAGACTGACCAATACCAATTTTTCCCTAAATCATACTATTGACGTGCTTGGAAGAAACACGTCGATGATGATGAGCAAGCAGTTTGCATAATGCTTGGCTCTATGTCGGACGAACTTCAGAAAGCTCACGAAGATATGGATGCTCAACCCATCATCTTTCATTTGAAGGAGTTGTATGCAACTTCCGTTCATACCGTGAGATTCCAAGTGTCATGTGCCTTATTCCAAACAAGGTATAAGGAAGGATCTGTTAGTGGACATGTGCTTAAGATGATTGGCCACATTGAAAAATTGGCTAACCTCGGGTTCATCATGGATCATGAGATATGTCAGGATCTAATTCTTCAGTCATTACCAAAAGAATTTTCTAACTTTATTATGCATTTTCATTTGTCTGATAAAGAAGCTACTTTAGCAGAATTGCACAATTTGATAAAACAAGCACAAAAGGACTTGAAACCGGAGCTTAAAATCTCCGTCATGCTTACGGTACAGACCTGAAGCCACGAGGCCCAAAGAAAAATAAGGCCAAGGTCAAGGCTCCAGATCACCTAAAGCCCAATCGTAAGGTGGAGAAGAAAAAAGGAAAGGGGAAATGTTTCTTTTGTGGAAAGAATGGTCATTGGAAGAAAGACTGCAGATCCTTGAAAGCCAAGGAAGCTAGGGAAGCCCAAGAGGCCAAGAAGCCCAATGCTTCAGGTATGTTGTATATGATTGAACTATATTCTCAAAACTCCGAACCTTCTACTTGGGTGTTTGACACCGGTTGTGGGACTCACTTGTGTAACAATGTGCAGGGCCTGAGAAATAGTAGGAGACTCCGTCATGGGGAGGTTGACTTACGCATGGGTAATGGAGCAAAACTGGCTGCATTGTGCGTGGGAACTTATTCATTAGTTTTGCCGAATGGTTTAGTTTTAGACTTAAAAGATTGTGTTTATGTACTTTCTCTAGTAAAGAACATCATTTCAATTTCTTCATTATGTAATAAAGGTTTTTCATGCCTAATAAGTTGTAATAAATGTTCTATTTATTTCAATGAAATAAAATATGGAGATGGTATTTAGAATAATGGTATCTATGTCTTACAAACTAACAAAGAATGTTAAACCTATAATATATACAATGTTAACTCGAATAATCTCAATGAAGCACTTCTATGGCATAGTCGCTTATGTCATATCAATGAAACAAGATTAACTAAGCTACATAAGGATGGGTATTTCAGACCCTTCAAATATGAACCTTATGGAACTTGTGAGTCTTGTTTACTTGGTAAAATGACCAAATTACCCTTCAAAGGTAAAGGACGGTGTGCAACGGAGACACTAGAACTCATACATTCTGATGTATGCGGACCAATGTCAGTCACCGCTAGAGGTGGATTCTCATACTTCATTACCTTTATCGATGATCACTCACGATATGGGTATGTGTACCTTATGCGGTACAAATCTGAAGCCTTTGAGAAATTCAAAGACTTCAAAGCTGAAGTAGAAAACCAGCTTAATAAAAGTATTAAGTCACTAAGGTCTGACCGAGGTGGTGAATACTTAAGCAACGAATTTCAAGATCACTTGAGAGAAAATGGCATTGTTTCCTAGTGGACTCCTCCGGGAAATCCACAACATAATGAAGTCTCTGAAAAGAGAAATCAGACATTATTAATATGGTCTGATCAATGATGCCAGACACGGATCTACCTCTTTCATTTTGGGGTCTTGCTTTAGAAACTGCAACACTACTACTAAACCAAGTTCCTTTCAAGACTGTTAGTCAAACACCATATGAGTTATGGTCTGGGAAACGTCATAGTCTTAGTTATCTAAGAGTTTGGGGATGTGACACATATGTCAAGCTCACACAAACTAACAAATTGGATGATAGGGCAGTTAAATGTAAGTTTGTAGGATATGCCTTGAACTCAAGAGCATACGTGTTCTACGTCCCAAATGAACAAAGAACATTTGTCTCACGAAATGCTAAATTTCTAGAGAATGAATTCCTTATCAAGAAATATAGTGGGAGTAGACTTGACCTCGATGGGGTATGAGAATAACAAACTAACATAGAACTAAACCCCAGGACCCCTCAAAAGGGCAGCGACGGAACAACCACAAGGTTATGAATTCAGAAGGTCTGGTAGGGAAAGATATGAGCCTAAAAGATATGGTTTCCATATTGATGAGGAACATGATCAGGTCATTGATAATGACGGTCCCACCAGATATGACGAAGCAATGCGTGACATTGATTCAGTCAAGTGGCTTGAGGCCATGAAATCCGAAATAGACTCTATGTATCAGAATCAAGTCTGGGACTTGGTAGATGCACCTGAAGGATAAAACCCATAGGCTGCAAGTTGATTTACAAGCGTAAAACTGATGCAGAAGGCAACATCCAAACCTATAAGGCTAGGTTGGTGGCAAAAGGTTATAGACAAATCCAAGAATTGAGTATGAGGAAACCTTCTCGCCTGTTGCAATGATAAATTCCATTCGAATTTTACTGGCACTAGCTGCATACTTTGATTATAAGATTTGGCAGATGGATGTCAAAACAGCTTTCCTTAATGGGAACCTCCTAGAGGAAGTCTATATGACACAACCTGAGGGGTTTGCATCTAAAGATGATCATAATAAAGTATGCAAGCTTAAACGGTCCATTTATGGACTCAAGCAAGCCTCCAGAAGTTGGAATATATGATTTGATGAGACAATCAAAGAATTTGACTTCATCAAAAATATAGACGAGCCTTGTGTTTATAGGAAAAGTAGTGGGAGTGCTGTTATATTTCTTGTATTATATGTCGATGACATATTAATCATCGGGAATGATATTCCCATGATGCAAGCCACCAAGCAATGGTTATCTCAAAATTCTCCATGAAAGATTTGGGAGAAGCAGCCTACATCCTTGGCATTAAGATCTACCGTGATAGATCTAAGAGGTTGTTAGGACTTTCTCAATCTACGTACATAGATAAAGTTTTGAAAAGATTCAAAATGGAAGATTCCAAAAGAGGTAATTTACCTACTTGTCATGGAATCAAATTATCTAAGGAGCAATGTCCACATACTTCTTCATATAGAGAGCGTATGAGTAGGATCCCTTATGCTTCAGCAATAAGATCGATCATGTACGCCATGCTATATACAAGACCTGATGTCTCTTATGCTATTAGCATAACGAGCAGGTATCAGACAAATCCTGCTGAGCAACACTAGGCAGCTGTCAAAACAATCCTCAAGTATCTGAGAAGAACTAAGGATGTGTTTTTGACATACGGAGATTGTTCTGAGATGAAAGTCATTGGTTAATGTGATGTGAGCTTTCAAACCGATAGGGATTACGGAAGATTGCAAACATGATATTTGTTTACTTTGAATGGCGATGATGTAAGTTGGAAAAGCTCAAAGCAGTCAACTACAGCGGACTCTACCACTGAAGCCGAGTATATTGCAGCATCTGAGGCAGCTAAAGAAGCAGTCTGGATAAAGAAGTTCATCACGAAACTGGAAGTGCTTCCCGCGATAAAGAATGGCATCTCGATGTACTGTGACAACACAGGCGCCATTGTTCAATCAAATGAACCAAGGTCCCACCAGAAGTCCAAGCATGTACTCAGGCGATTTTATCTCATCAGAGAGATTGTTGAGATAAAAGAAGTTATTATAGAGAAAATACCCACATAAGATAATCTTGTAGATTCTCTGACTAAAGGGCTGACTCAACAAAAGCATGATAGACACACCCGAGAGTATGGTGTCCAGATTCATACTAGTTGGCTATAGTGCAAGTGGGTGATTGTTAGGGATATGCCCTATACCCAACTTATGGATGAGCTATATATACATGTGTTTGTAATATTTTCATTAATTAATAAAATGACAATCTTTATTATACGTGTCTTACATAACTTATATGAATCATCAACACTGTAATAAAGCCATTTGAGTAATAAGACGATGGCTTTCACGCCTTATAATAAGACTTGAGGTCCTTACAATCTTATGTGTGGATCAAATAACTTTGAAATTCTCTTTCCCCGGTTCAAAAGATCCGGTCATAAGGGTATGATTGGGTCATTTGTTGAAACACATGAAGTTTGTAAAGATACAACAGAGAATCGCCACTCTCTCGGATAATATTTTCTTATAAGAGTAACATTCCAGTTCGCGGGTTGATATGTGTGATCAGTGCTTGAGACTGTGGCCACAGCGGAAGAATCATGTGAGATTCTTGGGTTAGCACGATTCATGACACTATCAACATCATACATTTGACCATATGGGTAGACACTTTCCGTACCCTAAGTCAATAGGTGGGGATACAGTGAGGTGATGGACCGTATCATATGTAAATCACATACAGAATGAGTATATATATATTTCCTTCTTATTTGGGGGCCTTGGCATGTTGCTAGATGTTAACCTTGGTCATTGAAATCGAACGACCATCTGATCGGAGGATAATTTATGTTCAATTAAATTATCACGATTCATTTCATGTCCAACTTGAGGGGAACCCAAAAGATCACACACAACAAAGTCGAAATCAATGGTTAACAGTGCACAGTACATATTTAACAGCATATATGATTGTTGTAAGAATTGTTCATAAATGGTTCACTGTGTTTAATTATTGAACATATCATTTATGAGGTTCCATAGTGGCTTAGGGATTGGTGAATGACGATAGGGGCACTTTGGGAATTGGAATAAATAGATTAAAAAAAATTACTATTCACGTGAGAATAATAAATTTTTTTTTTGTTATTTGTTTTGAATTCCAATTCGGCCCAAACTCTTATTAGAGTTTTTTTAATCTCATTAAACCACTAAATTAAGATCCAATGGCTAAGATTAAATTGGTTTTTATCCCACATCAGATTCTTAATTAATTTTCTTGTCTTTAGAGTACTATATAAACCCAAAGAATTCTTCACAAATTTTTGCACCAAACCTTTCAAATCTTGGGTTTATATAAGTGAGCAACTCTAAATTTTTAAGAGTAAGCCACTGATTTTGAGGATCCTTAAGTCTAATTGACTAGAGGAACCTCGAGTTAAAAGTTTTGAGGTATTTGCCTAGGCTAGCACTAAGGGCAAAATACCTGTGCACTCAAGACGTAGTCTTGCCGTTGAGTTTTGGTTGGTTTTGGTGTGTGCATCTTTGGAGGCCACACACTTGGGTGGCTCTTTGGAATGTGGAAGAGCTTGCTGAGATCGAGAAAAACTTGTAGATTGGAGGGAGGACTGGAGGAGTCTACGGTTCAAGTAAGTATTTTTCTTTCTTTATTTTAATTAGAGTTCTTATGATAGTTAGCATGTTTAAGTTTATGTTCTTTGCATGATTTATGAGTTTTATGCTTAAAATATATAGTAACATGCATAGGCTTGTAGAATAATCAAAACAAATGGGTCTTGGGCAAAGGGAAAGCGGCATAATTATTTATTTTTCCGTTGTGCACTCGCGGTCGCTTCCCAACAATATATATATATATATATATATATATATATATATATATATATATTATATATATATATATATATATATATTTGAATCGTTGGAAATTCCGCTTCCAAATCATTCATTCCGGACTTAAGCGGAGCATGTAAAATCCCCCGATTGTTCCAGACTCTTACAAGAAATACACTCACTGGATATGAACCAAGAACGTGAAGATCAAATCTTAAACCCTACACCACCAAGTATATGCATATTATTGGACATATGATTAAACTATATTTTTCAAATCAAGTAAAAATTAAACCAACTTTCAATCATGCAATGATGAAACTCTAACATCAATTAAATACATTAACCACCAAATTTACTAAAACCATTCAATTAAATAGAATATAAAAACGAGCAAAACCATTTAAACTTCACATGTTTATGCAATTCCCTCATGTTAAATTTTATTACACGAGGTATGGACTGAAATTTGATGGTATTTCTGTCTGGGGATTAAAATAATGCTTTTTTTTTTTTTTTTACATATCAAAACTCAAAAGAGGATAATATGAAACTGAACCAGAATCGATAGATATGGTTTCTTATTTAATATGATATGTTTTAATTCCTAATAATTAAGAATCGATATTTTTAGGATAAGTTCCACTTCCACTTGAAATCGAAATCGAAATCGAAATCGATTTTACTCATCCCGTAATTGACATTAATACTGTCAGTACATGTCGTAAATATTTTATTATACACATTGCGCAATTTTTTTTTTTTAAATCATTGGAAACCCTACCGCCAAATTATCTCTTATGAGCTTAAGCGGAGCAGGTAAAACCTGCGGATGTCCCAAGCTCTTATAAAAAACGCACTTCATGTATTCGAACTCATTGCGCAAATACATAAAGCCATGTTCAAACTTAAAATATCAAATTGGGAATGTAATTTTTCTTTCAAGAAATGGAAAAATTGATAATTTTAGACAAAAATGTCATTTTTGGTTTTTGAAACACCCATCAAAAGTATCGCAAAAACCTACTGCAAAAGTCGGTATCAAAATCATGTAGTTATTTTGTGGCGGATTTTTGCGATATTTGTGACAGATTTTTGCAACACATGAAATGGGGTTGCAAAAACCTATCGGTATATGTGTCTATATTTATCAAAAATCAATATTGATTTAGAAAATGCAAAAATTGATTATTTCCCTCACATAAATTATACATACAAAAAACAAATATTACTAATAACAAAATAATAATCACTACTAACAAAAAAAAATATAGACACTATTTGATAGAGAGTTTTGTGAGAATATAACTAGTGTTTAAATGTTATACCAAACACATATTTAACGATGACTTATAAATTAATTTATACTCTCACAAAATTAAAATCTCACAATATGATATTATTTTTCAACGCTAACTTATACTCTAATTTTTTTCCGGCTACAGCAACATGGTCACACCCTCATGCATCAGACAAGAAGAGATTACATTGCTTTCTTTAACTTTCACTGACAGCCAAGCATCACTTACATATATATATATATATATATATATTACTAGATTTTTGGATGGTCCTACCAACACATTTGTTATTATTTCTGTCATATAGCTAGCCAATTAAATAAAGAACTTTATGATCAATTTCACATTAAATTTGAGTTTAATCAGGAAACTAAATTTGTGTGTATATAATTAATTAATGATGGTCCCAAATCATATCTTGCTTGAGAGTGTTACCCATTAAAGGTAAATGAAAATTGCAATTTGACCATCATGATATAAATAATTGTGCATAATTATGAGTTTTGTTAAAATTAATTCAATATTAAGGAGGAAAGAGTATGTAATTGAACAAAAGCCTCTCACTCACTGGTGAAAATCAGTTACATATTTAAATATTTTCTCTCTTTTCCTTTTGTGTGAAATTAGAATTTCCATAGATGATTTTGTGGGTTTTTTTAATGCTATTTTTTTTTAATAAAAGGGTTTTTAAGTTTCAATGCTTGAGGGTGTGACCCATTAAAGGGAAAATGACATCTAAACCATAGGTTTGGACAAATATACAAGTTATAAATCGGTTATTGCAAGAGATATGCCGATGTATTATCAGTTGAAATGAATTGGGTCAAAATTTTACATTCCTTTAATTAAATAAATTATCACAATAAAATTTATATTTGATTAATTTAATAAATGATTATTCGACTTAATTCATTTAATTCGCTTATCATAGTTTATAAACAAAGCGAATGAATTTGGAATCATTTAAATTTTTTCATCTATAATCATATATCAATAATAGTTAATAAACAAAAAAAATAAAAAATAAAAAAAGCAAAATAAAATACCACAAATTTAACATCATTAAATTTTCTCATCCTAACAAAATTTTTATTTGAGGTATTAAAATTATAAAAGTAAATAAGTAGAGTAGTTATATATATATATATATATATATATATATATATTTTTTGATATCCCTGCCATATCAAAAAAAAAAAAAAAGGAAAAAAAAAAGAGAATTAGTGAACTCAGTTCGTTTAATAATCATGTTGATTAAGATTCAACTCATTTATTAAATAAATCATTTTTTCAAACCCAAAATCCATTTAATTTAAATTGAATCGAGATGATAAACAAATGATGATCAAGATTACCACCCCTAGATATTGTAATTAATTTTTCATCAATTAGCATCTGCAGATGTTATTTTTAGAATACCAACAATTTTTGCGTTGGAAAAAACATATTGTAATTGTATAGTGCAAATTCTATTCAGAAAACACAGACTGACTTAACTGCTTCTCATTGTAACAAACTACAGTTATTTTCATATATCTCCCCGTGGTTTGATGTATTCTTATTTAAATAGATTGTATCATTGTATTAATTTACATATGTTCTAATGAGAGGTGATTTGATGATAAATGATTTAAATTTTGGTTGTCAGGTATTGAGTTCGAATTCATGAGGTATATTTCTTGTAAGAACTTAGTGCAGTCAGATATTTTACCTGCTCCGCTTAAATTCGGATCGGATGATTTAACTGCGAGATTTCCAATGTTTCCTCCCCAGTGGTATTGTTTACAACGCCAACACTTGTGAAAACACAACTTACAAAGGGAATTTGAGAATTTATGTCTAAGTTTGTCCTCATCTACTCACAAGATGAAGATACCAAACAACTTGCACACGACATGGGAGACATGTGTAAATATTGTGATACAATATATGTAAGTGATAATACATTAAGTCTCAGGAGAGGTATGTACTAATTATTTAGTATAATTCACAAAGATTGGTTAAAATTTCAAAATATTACGCCATTTAGACTTGTAGTCCACTAGATAGATCTCTATCCTCATCAAGGGTTTGAATTGAACCTGCTATTGCTCATTCTGAAGTAAATTTCTCGACAGTATTATAATATACATTTATTTCAAGTTTGTAATTCTTATAAATTCTAATATTAAAAAAAAAAAAAAAAATCACATCATTTCCAGACTAGCAGTCCCAAAAAGTAGGTTTGTGCTTTTGCCAATGAAACTTGTAATTTTAATATGCACATGCCGTGATTGATTAGCAGACAGAATGTGAACACAAAATCATTTGCCTATACTAGGCGTGTATCTTGCAATATGTGTTCATTTCCATTGGTCATTATATACTTTTTTTTTTTTTTTAATCCCACCACTAAATCATCAGATCTGAGTTTAAGCGGATCAGATAAAATCTCCGACTATCTTAGGCTATTAATTCAGGACTTGACAATTAAATTTTAAATTATTTGACACCAAACCACACCAATGGGCCGTAAGCCATATGCACTTAATTATATGTTATTATTTATCTCTTCATTTTCCTAAAAAGCTTGTCCAAATCTATCTAATCCCTCTTGAATAATATGACATAATCTATTGAAAACTAAGAGAGAGCACATTTAATGTAATAATTTTCAGCAACTACTAACATATCTATCCCCCGTGGATCCTATTATTAAAGGATAGCTCGATTTGACTTATTGTAATGGAATCAACAAGTTAAAGGTTTAAATTCAAGAATATAAATGGGTAACATGGGTCTAATCATAAGTAGTTATATAGTAAAAAAAAACTACTTTGAGACTTTAGATTTTAACTACTAAATTACCAAAAAAATAATAGAGAATTTATTTTATTAACTAAAAGTTGTAGGAACACAAAAAGATGTCTCGATGATATGACTTGATGGTGTAGGCTTATCATCTGACTTTCAGGTCATGGGTTCAAATCCTGATGGTGTTTTCTTGTATGGGTGGGCACTATCAGATTCGGATCGGATCAGACCGAATTCGAATCTAATTCGATAAGAGTGGACTTGTTTGGTTCAATCGAATTTTGAGACCTTATCGAATCGGATCGGATTTGATCCGATTGTTGGAGTTGGTGCTTGGAGTGTCAATCCGAATAATATAGTGTACATTTTATTAATTATTAATAAAATAATTATATTTTCATTTCATTATTAATGGTATTGTCATTATGTATATTAGATTGATGTATAAATATGCTAAGAATGACATCGACCTTAGAATAGTCTTGTAGTAATACTGGACACTAGGTGGTCCGACATTGGGATAAATATTACTATTATAAACTATTCTTAAAGTAAATATTCATAATCATTGGTTTTGGAATACGGTTGAATTCCTATTACCTATAAGACTAGCACACATCGTATATTAGAATTGAAGTTCCAATGGTTTAAACCCGATGTACCATTAGCTTTGGAAGCTCGTATAGACCTGTGGGTATTGGTTGGACCGAATACTGAATGACTCACAGATGATTCCTAATAGTTGGAAGTACACACCACTATCAATAGGAATCTCCTCGAGTCGAGTAGCATATGTAATCCTTTGACTATATGATAACATTGATTTTGTGTGAGATTCTTCATACTTTGATGTCATGTATGTCAGAAATCTTTCATGGTCTGGCCTCTAAATGTTCGTTAAGTGTGGACCGATGCACTCGTTAATCAAGTGCGAATCAAGATAGAATCAGTCGGTCTGTATGTGTACCACAATGGGTTTAGGTATCCATGTAAGTAAGTCACGATTCTTAAAATTCTGGCCAAAGTCGGTCACCTAAGGTGGATCGCATCATTTGTAAAGAATCGTAGACATGTAGACATTAGATGTGGGCCTCGGAAACTTGACGGTCTATTCTATGTTTCATAAGCACAACTCGGATAGCGTATGAGGGAGGGATTGTTAAACATATGTGATGACCTCAACTTATATAGTTCGGAAAGGTCGTTCGTGTTCTTCGCAAATTCGGAGGTGGCTGAATTTCATACATATTAGCTAGGCTTATATGATGAACGTGTGTGAACTTAAAGAGTATCAATATGAAGTGTACTCGTTGAGCACTTGGGTAGCCAATTAATTTTGATAAAAGATAATATTCGATATTATAATTATCAACTAAGATAATCAAGTGCTATTGGATAATATTGATTATTTACTTTGACCTAATTGGATTAATTCAATATTTACACAAAGACTTTGTCGTAATTTCATAATTATCTCTACCATTTGAATTGCAAGTATGTAATTATAGGTGTTTTTGGCTTGATTTAATTGGATTAAATCAAAGTGGCAAACATTAAACTAATCAATTTCCTAATCTTTGTCTTGATTTAATTGGATTAAATCAAAGTGGTAGACAAAGGTGATTAGTCACACATAATTATACATATTTGGATAAAATAGATTTAGCCCACATAAAAATTGATTAGAACTTTTTATTAATTAAAAATTGCATAAGTTTTGCTATAAATAGCAAGCTTTATGAAAGTTTTAATTACGCTTAAGAAAGCTAAATAAAAACAATTCTTGGAAAAATTAAGCTAAGTTAGAGAAGTGTTTGGAGAAGTTTTGTGAGATTTCTACAACATTTCATCTAAGAGAAATCAAGATTGGATCTTGGAGTGAAGTTTGCTGGCATTGGAATCAAGATTGAATCTTGGAGTCAAGCTTGCAAACCTTGGAAGTTCTCCAACCATTTCAACAAAGAGAATGGGATTGGATCTTTGCATCAAGCTTACTAGGTAAGTTTTAACTTCTCTTAAGCTATGTTCTCCATTAGTGAGTTTTCATTAGTGAGACATATAGTGATGAATTATGTATTAGATGCATGATTACATAGCTTAAAATTGAAATAAGGCTAATAAATTGTGTTAGGATGCTTTAGAAGTATAAACACAATATGCTTGTCAAAGATGTTCATGTTGGACATAGAACAATTAATAAGAGTTTGGAATTCTAGATTAAAGTTTAGAGTTATGGTTACCATTCTAGAATCACTTGACCACCTTTGGGTGAACGAGAATTGTTTATGAGATATTTTATAGTGGGATTCTAAATCGGTTTGTGTTTTGATTCAAACAAATACATATAAGTATTTAGAATACGTGTATGTTAGTTGTATAACATGTTTTGATGGTGGTTATGAAGCTAAAATTGGATTTTAGGTGTATTTGAAGTATTATGTGAAAATTGGAAGTGTTTAGTAATGGTTTGAAGTAGAAAAATGCTCACTGTATAGGGCAGCGTCGCGACACCGAACATCAGACCTAGGAGCGTCGCAACGCAAACCCTCTCGCGTTGCGACGCTATGACGTTCAGCTCTCGCACTTTGGAGCGTCTCGACGCCCAAGCTCTCGCATCGCGACGCGTAAAACTAATACTTACTGAAACTTCATTTTCTTCGTTATGGAGTTTCCGGACTCCGTTTTGGTCCCGTTTTTTCCTACAGACTCGAAACGAAATGTAGTTTTACATAAAAATATTTTAAAATACACCAATTCTAGATATCCACGGATTAGACCCACTTCCGTTGCGCGGGGTATCGATCTGACCTTAAGGTTTCCACATCTGTCCCAACATTAATAACTATCGAATCGAATCGGATTTGATCCGATAACTATCGCATCAAATTGGATTTGATCCGATAACTATCGCATCAAATTGGATTTATTCGATCTGATTTAAAATCTTAACGAATAAGATAAATTCAATTTGATAGCAGATCTGAATCCGGTAGTTGATTCAGTTTGATAACGGATCTTATTCGATAACAGATTCGATTCAATAAAATTGATTTGAATTTTAATTTATTTGATCCGATTCGATAAAATTGATATGAATTTATAAATTTTCATATCAATTTTATCGAATCGGATCTGTTATCGAATCGAATCGACTACTCGATTCATTATCAAATCGGATTCTCTATCGGATTCGAATCCGTCATCAAATCGGATTCTCTATCGGATTCGAATCCGTCATCAAATCGGATTCTCTATCGGATTCAGATTCGTTATCAAATCGAATAAAATCTGATTCGATCAAATAATTATCAAATTTATCTGATCCGATTCGGAATTCGACGAACCAAATAAACAAGATCTGATCGGATTTGGGAGACAGGTCTGATCCGATCCGATGCCAAGGTCTAGTTTATTATAAGAATCTGAGACAATCAAAGATTTTACCTACTCCACTTAAGCTCGAGTCAGATGGTTTGACAGTTGAGTTTCCAACGTTTCCAAAAATAATAATAATAATAATAAAAGTGGATGAAAATTTGTCTATAATAAAAAATAAATAGCAAGATAGGGTAGAATTGACAATAACAGCATATGTGAGAGGGGCCAGGCTACAAAAAGCTAATGGATTACAGTCTGTTGGCAAAGACTCTGACACACACTCACTCCCTGCTAAATACTCCACTATCCCATGCTTGGTTCTCTTATATATATTTTATAATAATCAGAGTCACCACAGAAGCTCTGCCTCTATCACCCCCAAGAATCACAAGTCATGAAACCCCAACTTGTGTTCTCTCAAGCATTCATTTTCTTATTATCCCTAGCTCAAGCCATAAACCCTAAATGTAACACCCAAGACCATAGCTCAACTCTCCAAGTGTTTCATGTTTTCAGCCCATGCTCTCCTTTTAAGCCATCAAAGCCACTCTCATGGGAAGAAAGTGTGCTTCAAATGCAGGCCAAAGATCAGGCAAGGCTGCAGTTTTTGTCCAGCCTTGTGGCTAAGAAATCTGTTGTGCCCATTGCCTCTGGCCGCCAGATTATTCAGAGCCCTACTTATATTGTTAGGGCAAATATTGGGACACCCCCACAAACCATGCTCATGGCCATGGACACCAGTAATGATGCCGCTTGGGTTCCTTGCACTGGCTGTGTTGGCTGCTCTTCTACTGTTTTTAATTCTGCTGCTTCCACTACATTCAAAACCCTCGATTGTCAAGCTGCTCAATGCAACCAGGTAATTACTATTTATGATTATTAGGTTTTATTATTAAATTTATAGTAAAAATATTAATCGAGTAATGTGAATTTTTAAATATTATACTTTGTTATTAAATTTATAATAAAATAATATTTTATTATCTTTTTAATCAAAATATCATTAACAGTAGAATGTTATATTTTTAATCATTTTAATATTAAAATACTATTTTATCATAAATTTAATAATAAAATATAATTTTTAAAATTCATAGTATCCCATTATTATTTCTTAAATTTAATAATAAAATATAAATAACTCTAATATTTATCATTGCATAATTAGTCATTTATTTATTTTATGATTAATGAAGTAAAGACTAAATTGGAATAAAATTGTGACTGAAATTAATTCATAAAATATATATTATATTGTTAAAAAAAGCATTTTTTTAATACGTAATAAATATACTTTTTGATTAGTGTAATTACCATTTTGTCTCGGTTTATAGTCTCTATCATGTTTGTTATTTTGTCTATGGGGACAAAGTGACAAAACCATTATATGATTGATCATCTTGTGAGTGACCGGCCAAAAGGTTTCACGGGCAACAAATGTTAAGCAGCAAAAGTTGGGCATGGGGCCTCCGGTAAAAAAAGTTACTTTTATCATTTACCGACAGAGGGACTCCTATTATCCTAAATTTTATAGAATTTTAGACTAATTTTTAAAAAGAATCCAAAGATTAATAATTTAAAGATTTTAATCGATAGTTTGTGTCGGCTGCCACCCACGGACAGACAGACTAAGTAACTTAACAACACTTGCACTTTCAATTACAGGTATCCAATCCCACTTGCGTTGGAGGTTCGTGTGCTTTCAACATGACCTACGGCGGCTCCACCATTGCAGCAAATCTCTCACAGGACACTCTCTCTCTGGCCACAGACACTGTCCCTGGCTACACCTTCGGCTGCATCCAGAAGGCCACTGGCACCTCGGTGCCGCCGCAGGGACTATTGGGTCTGGGCCGTGGCCCATTATCACTTCTTTCGCAAACCCAAAATCTTTATCAGTCCACGTTTTCTTACTGCTTGCCCAGCTTCAAGTCCGTTAACTTCTCTGGGTCATTGAGATTAGGGCCAGTTGGTCAGCCCAAGAGCATTAAGTACACACCATTGCTTAAAAACCCTAGAAGATCTTCACTTTACTATGTGAATTTGATGGCAATTAGGGTTGGTAGAAGAGTTGTTGATATCCCTCCTAGTGCCCTGCAGTTCGATCCCACTACTGGTGCTGGGACTATTATTGACTCTGGTAAGATTTTCAGACTAGTGTGGATTGGCAAAAAAAAAGTTATATAATCCTCAATTCCATGTCTAAAGATTGGTTGGTCCAATTATTCTTAGGTGGTCCAATTTACAGGGGCTTATAATGTGGACAAACAATAATGGCAATAAAATAAGTCAACTATGTCACCTTCATAAAATTTAGTGCTTTGCAGCTAGGCATCAACTTTTCTTTCATTCTAATTAACATTTCATTTCCAATACTAATGTTTTTCAATTTTTTTTTTTTATTTTTTTTTTGTGTTGGTATATGGTGCAGGCACTGTGTTCACCAGGCTTGTAGCTCCGGCTTACACGGCAGTGAGAGACGAGTTTCGGAGACGCGTAGGGCTAAATCTAACAGTGACAACTCTCGGGGGATTCGACACGTGTTACTCGGTCCAGATCGTTGCTCCGACAATCACCTTGATGTTCTCAGGAATGAACGTGACTCTGCCACAAGACAACCTTCTAATACACAGCACTGCAGGCAGCATCACGTGCCTGGCCATGGCTGCTGCCCCAGATAATGTGAACTCTGTGCTTAATGTCATTGCCAATATGCAGCAACAAAACCACAGGATTCTCTTTGATGTTCCCAATTCTAGGCTCGGTGTAGCCCGTGAGCTTTGCACTTAATTTAACACTTTATGCCAATAATTTGGTACTTTGTTTTTTTTTTTTATTTCAAAACCCCATGTCTCTCGAGTCCTGTATAAGAATTGTGTGATGGGTAATTTTAATTGCGTGAAGTTTGTCTGTTATTGTTTGATACTAAAATATTTGTGGGGGTTAGAAGAGACCCAATTTGAGTAATTTTGTAGCTTTTTGTCACGGGTACTTCTTTGTATTTGTCTGTCTTAACAAAGGTGAAAATTATAGAATGTGACTTTTGATTGGTTGTACAATTGGCAGTGAATTCATGAAATTTTTTATTTTGTAACAGTAATATCATATCATTTATTTAATAATTCAATTTTATTTTGTTATCTATACCGTAAGTTTCGTTTTTATTAGCAATGTCCGTGACAAAATAAGTTCAATTGAGTTGTAATAAGTCTTGAAAAACTTGGAGCAATTGGACTGATATTTGACAGAGCTGGAGCATTTTCGTTAGTGATGCGTTCGTTTCAGCGTTCGAACGTGTGGCGTTAGTGACACATTCTCCATTGGGTTCGAACGAAACATTCCAGAGAGCCAGCGTTCGTGGTGCGTTCGAGTAGAGTTCGAATGAGTCTTTCCAGTGGGCACGCGTTCGTGGTGCGTTCGAGTAGCGTTCGTGGTGCGTTCGAGTAGCGTTCGAACGAGTCTTTCCAGTGGGCACGCGTTCGTGGTGCGTTCTAGTAATCATTGGAACGCGACTGCGATCTGAACGCATTTTTGAGCCTTTTCACTTTGAAAACCCCTAGATTTACACCATACCTATAAATAGAACATATAGCCACCATCCCCTGTGGTTAAAAACATTTTCCTTGAGCCAAAATCTCTCAAAGCTTTCAACATTTCTTGATTCCACCATTGAAGACTTCTTATCTACTTGTCTTCTTCATTAATGGTGAGAATAGGGATGACAACAAGATCCGGACCCGGCCCGGGTCCGAAATTAAAAAATCCGGACCCGAGTCTTTAAAACGAAGACTCGGGTGATTCCGGGTCCGGACCCGGGATCACTCGGTCCGGACAATCCGAAAAAAATTAAAAAATAAATTAAAAAATAAAAAAATAAATTAGATTTTAATAAAAAAATATAAACTATTATGCATATATATATATATATATATATATAGTTAGTTTTATTAATAAGGAAGGATTAAAGATATGCCAAGACTTGAAATTACAGAAACGCCTAAAATGGGAACTTAGAAAATCTAAGCAAGAACTAGGTAGTTTCTGCAAACAGTTTAACTATGATCCTTTCAAAGCAAGTACCTCTAAAGATTGTGAAGGAAAATGTTCTTCAAGGCCTTATAAAAGAAATTACAGTTCTAAAAGATTTAGAAAATCTTTTCTTACTTCTAAAGAAAATTTCTATAAAAAACCTTCCAAGCCTTATAAGAAATCCTATAGAAAACCCCACACTTCAAAATCTAAAGCCCCTTTCAATTATAAAGAAGCTACTTGTTACAAATGTGGAAAGAAAGGACATACTGCAAAATATTGTAGGATGAACAAAAAACTTCATGAATTAAATCTCAGTGAAGAAATTCTTTCTAAAATTACAAATCTGTTTATTGAGTCTTCTGAATCAGAATCTTCTGTAACTGGCAATTCTGAACCTTTACAAGTTGATGAGTTAGTTGATTCAGATACTTCTAGTCATAGCAATAGTGATTCTGATACAGATTCCTATTTAAAGAATAAGAAACTTAATGTTTTGACTAAAGATCAAGAAACTTTTCTTGAAATTGTAAAACACATTTCTAATCCTGACTTACAAAAAGAATATCTTGACAAACTCCTAAAGACTTTTGACAAAGGAGAATCTTCTAAAACTCCTGTTTTGAAACAAAATACTTATGATCTTACACAAATCCTAAGCAAGAAGAAGAACAAAAAAGACACACCAAATTTGCAAGACCTTCAAAAAGAAATCCAAGAAATAAAGATTGAAATAAAAGATTTAAAAGAAAAACAGAAAAATGATTCTGAAACAATCCAGCTCCTTCTTAAAAGTCAATTAGTTGATAATTCTGAAAAAGGTTCAGATTCTGATAATGATGAATCTGAAAACCAAAAGCTTGAGAATATTGAGTCTCTTCCAAATGATTTTCTTTTTGTTCTAAAGCAAGTAACAACAAGAAAATACCTAATCTGGATTACCCTTATCCTTTCACCTGATTTCCAAATTGACACGGTAGCCTTATTTGACACAGGTGCTGATCTAAATTGTATCAAAGAGATTATTATTCCTAAAGAATTTCATAAGGAAACAAATGAAAAACTTTCTGCTGCAAATAATTCGAAACTAGTATTTCTTCCAAAGTTGATGCTTCAATTCCTAATGATGGTTTTGAATTTAAAACTTCCTTTCTTTTAACAAATGATATACATCATGCTGTTATCCTCGGAACTCCATTCATAAACCTCATTACTCCTTACACCGTTACTTATAACGGCATAACCTTTAAAGCAAAAGAAGAATTAAATTTTCTTTCATTGAAAAACCTAAAACAAGAAATTTGAATATTCTAAAAGCTTGTTCTGTTTACCAGAACCATATTAGTGTTTTGCTAAAGAAAAAACAAAATGACTTACTTCATTTAAAAAAAGATTTAAATATTGAAAGACTTGAAAAACAACTACAAACTGGTTTGATAAAACAAAAGATTAATGATTTCAAAGTTTTAATTGAAAAAGAAATATGTGCTGATCTACCTTCTGCCTTTTGGAGTAGAAAGCAACATTTGATAGATCTTCCTTATGAATCCTCTTTTGATGAAAAGCAAATTCCTACTAAAGCTAGACCTATTCAAATGAATATGGACTTAGAAAAACATTGTAGAAAAGAGATTGAGGACTTAGAATCTAAAGGTTTAATTGTCAAATCAAGGTCTCCTTGGTCCTGCGCCGCTTTCTATGTTAATAAAAATTCTGAGATAGAAAGAGGAACACCTAGACTGGTTATAAATTACAAACCTTTAAATAAAGCCCTAAAATGGATTAGGTATCCCATACCTAACAAGAAAGATTTGCTTCAAAAACTCCACTCTGCTTTCATATTTTCAAAATTTGATATGAAGTCTGGTTTTTGGCAAATTCAAATCCATCCTAAAGACCGTTATAAAACTGCTTTCACTGTTCCTTTTGGACAATTTGAATGGACAGTGATGCCGTTTGGTTTAAAGAATGCACCTTCTGAATTTCAAAGGATTATGAATGACATTTATAATCCTTACTCCGAATTTTGCATAGTTATATTGACGATGTGTTAATCTTCTCAAAAGACATTGATCAGCATTTCAAACACTTAAAGACTTTTTATTTTGCCACTAGGAAAGCTGGCCTAGCCGTTTCTAGTACAAAGATTTCTTTGTTTCAAACTAAAATTAGATTCCTAGGACATTACATTTCCAAAGGAACAATTACACCTATTGAAAGATCCCTAGCCTTTACTGATAAATTCCCTGATAAAATCCTTGATAAAACACAACTCCAAAGATTTTTAGGAAGTTTAAATTATGTTCTAGATTTTTGTCCTAGTATCAATAGGATTGCAAAACCTTTACATGATAGGTTAAAAAAGGTTCCTGTCCCCTGGACTAATGAACACACTAAAGCTATTAGATTAATAAAAGATACCGTTAAAGAAATCCCCTGTCTATTTTAGCTAACCCTAGTTTACCAAAGGTTGTTGAAACTGATGCGTCTGACTTAGGGTATGGTGGTATTCTAAAACAAGTTGAGAACGGTAAAGAACAAATAGTTCAATATGTTTCTGCCCATTGGAATGATTGTCAGAAAAATTATTCTACTATTAAAAAAGAAATTTTATCTATTGTTCTTTGCATATCTAAATTTCAAAGTGATTTACTAAATCAAAATTTTTTGCTAAGGATTGATTGTAAAGCTGCAAAACATGTTTTAGAAAAGGATGTTCAAAACATTGCATCTAAACAAATTTTTGCAAGATGGCAAGCAATTTTGAGTGTTTTTGATTTTGAAATTGAATTTATTAAGGAGATAGAAATTCTGTTCCAGATTTTCTAACCAGAGAATTTCTCCAAAACAGATAATGCCGCCCAAGAAAAGAGACACTGGCAAAGCCAAGCTTATTGAGCCCTCTGTCCAAAGCCTTTACAAAGAATCCCAATCTCCTCCTCCCATTCCAAAGTTAGCCTCAGGCATTCCTATAAAATCTTGGGTTGACACAATTCAAGAAGATGAAGAATCTTCATCTAAAGCAATTACTTCTAAAGATCAGGTAAATGAATGGATTGAATCCATTTCCAAATCCCCTGAACTTCTACTAGCTTTACAAAGTTTTTCAAAAAGTCAAGACATTCAAAAATCTTCTTCCAAAGAAATTACTTTTCCAAAATCGCAAAAAGAAGTTGTTTTATCTGGAAGTTCAACTTCCCAAATTATTTCTCAAAAGCCTTCACAAAAATCGGATTGGTATAATAAAACCTATCACCAAAATATTTTGAGTATTGAAGATGGGTTTTATAGTCCTGATCCATTTATTACCCTTTCAAAGTTTTTTCCAAAGGGTTGGTTTTTCAAACCTTGGGATTTTTCAAAACCCCAATCCTTTTATCAAGACATTCTTGAATTGACGGAATCTGTAAAATTCAAACACTTTTTCCTTTCTGATGTTCATTCTGAGCCGGCCTATTCTACGGCCACTATCCTTAAAGTCATTTCTCCAAAACAATGGGGAGAACCCCTTCATAACCCTAAAGTTTTCCCTGCAAATTTCCAAAATAGATTAAACCATTGCTTATCTTACTCTTATTGGGATTACCAGCAAGCGTGGTTTAATACCTTTCTAATCCAAAACCCTAAGAAAAGCCATTCATGGTTATTTTTCTTTAATTCCAAAATAACCGTAGAAAGCCTTCCAAACTGGTTCCAACACTGGTGGAACTATTATGGACCAAGCCCAGAAATATTAACCCCCAATGCAAAATCCTGCCTAAACCTTTTCAAAGCCCACTATGTTCCCTCAGCTTCAGAGAAAAGATTCCCCCCTTTTATTTGTTTCTGTACAAATTTTTTCTTACCTTGGGTCTGGATGTGGAGTCTTCAATTCTACACCCAAGAAACCCATTTGCTTCTCCAAAGAACCTTCAAAGTTAAATGGTGGTCCAAATTTGACGAAGAGTCAAAGCTGACACAAAACATGGTCCAGCAATGGCTCTGTGCTAAAGGCCATATTAAATCCAATATTGAAGTTGTTAAAGCCCAAAGCACGTTTCTCTCTCAGAAATCTATGGCCCAATCTCTCCTTGCAGGTGCCAAGTCTGAAGATGAATATTTTCAAGTTATGCAACAACTTCTTGCCTCGAGACCAGCATCTTCTGCTGCCAGCTCTTCAAGTGGTGGGGAGCCACAGCCTTTTATTTCTCTTGGAGATGATAACGAAGATGATTGTTTCGGTATCCTATCCTCTTTAAAGCATTAAAAGCAAAAAAAAAAAAAAAAAAAAGTCTTTGTACAAAAGAAAATTATTTTCTTTTCCCCTTCACTCACTATTCTCTTCACGAGAAAAAAGCTGTGGGAAAAGTAATTTTCAAAATCAGGTATCCAAAGCTCACAACAGGCACCGGTGGGACCTTGTGCAGTGTTTCAATTCAAAATAATTGATGACAAAACCACGTGAAAGCAAAAGCAAAAGCAGAACATCTTATGACAATCTTGAAGAAAAGCATCCAAGCATCTTACTATACCCATGTGAAGAAAAGCATCCAAAGCCAAGCATCTTACTATACCCATGTGAAGAAAGCATCCAAAGCCAAGCATCTTACTATAGCCATGTGAAGAAAGCATTCAAAGCCATCCAAAAGCACGGAAAAGCAGAGGCATCTTACTATTTGTAATAATTGTACTATTTGTAATAATTGTAGTTTGAAATAGTTGTTGGATGTTGGGTATATAGTTCCCATTCACCTTCAGCAGAAGGCATCCGTTTGTTTTTAGAATCATCTTTCAATTTCTCTCTTCAACTTTTCTCTTTAAAGTTTAACTTTCATTTAGTTCTTCAAAGGAAAATGTAAGCATTTGTTTCAAAATATATGTAAAAGCTGTGTATGTTTATTTAAAAGCAATTTTCAAAGCATGCTCGCAGATTGATAATTATATCAATCCTGCCATTTAAACTGTTACTACTCCTCTGAGGCATAGAGACCAGATCTCTCCCCTCAGTTGTAATTCTCTTCTCCCTCCTTCACTCAGAGCACCATTTCTGGGATCCAGATCTGGTACTGTGTCAGTTTCAACAACCTTTGGTAAACTAGGGTTAGCTAAAAATAGACAGGGGATTTCTTTAACGGTATCTTTTATTAATCTAATAGCTTTAGTGTGTTCATTAGTCCAGGGGACATGAACCTTTTTTAACCTATCATGTAAAGGTTTTGCAATCCTATTGATACTAGGACAAAAATCTAGAACATAATTTAAACTTCCTAAAAATCTTTGGAGTTGTGTTTTATCAAGGATTTTATCAGGGAATTTATCAGTAAAGGCTAGGGATCTTTCAATAGGTGTAATTGTTCCTTTGGAAATGTAATTACCCTTATCCTTTCACCTGATTTCCAAATTGACACGGTAGCCTTATTTGACACAGGTGCTGATCTAAATTGTATCAAAGAGATTATTATTCCTAAAGAATTTCATAAGGAAACAAATGAAAAACTTTCTGCTGCAAATAATTCGAAACTAGTAATTTCTTCCAAAGTTGATGCTTCAATTCCTAATGATGGTTTTGAATTTAAAACTTCCTTTCTTTTAACAAATGATATACATCATGCTGTTATTCTCGGAACTCCATTCATAAACCTCATTACTCCTTACACCGTTACTTATAACGGCATAACCTTTAAAGCAAAAGATAAGAAATTAAAATTTTCTTTCATTGAAAAACCTAAAACAAGAAATTTGAATATTCTAAAAGCTTGTTCTGTTTACCAGAACCATATTAGTGTTTTGCTAAAGAAAAAACAAAATGACTTACTTCATTTAAAAAAAGATTTAAATATTGAAAGACTTGAAAAACAACTACAAACTGGTTTGATAAAACAAAAGATTAATGATTTCAAAGTTTTAATTGAAAAAGAAATATGTGCTGATCTACCTTCTGCCTTTTGGAGTAGAAAGCAACATTTGATAGATCTTCCTTATGAATCCTCTTTTTATTATACCAATCCGATTTTTGTGAAGGCTTTTGAGAAATAATTTGGGAAGTTGAACTTCCAGATAAAACAACTTCTTTTTGCGATTTTGGAAAAGTAATTTCTTTGGAAGAAGATTTTTGAATGTCTTGACTTTTTGAAAAACTTTGTAAAGCTAGTAGACCGGTCAACTTAAAGGTTGGTGGGATCATCTTCTCACCAAAAGTCAACAACTTGACATCTTGGATGCTATTCAAACAGATGAAGACAATGTTCCTATTCTGGATGAATACAACAGTCCGATTCAAGATGCCGTTGCAACCTTAATTTTAACCATTTCCCTCCATTTCATAGGTGACCCATCTCACTTACGAGATAAAAATGCTGAGTTACTACATAATCTTAGATGTAGAAAACTTAGTGACTTCCAAAGCTATAAAACCACCTTCTTTACAAGACTCTTTTTAAGAGATGACGCAAATAATATAACTTGGAAAGAAAAATTCCTTGCTGGTTTACCTACCCTTTTAGGTGAAAAAGTTAGGAATTCTATTAAAGCCCTCCATGATATATATATATATATATATATATATAGATATATATATATATATATATATATATATATATATATATATATAATAGAATTTAATAAAAAAAATTAAAAGAATTGAAATAAAACTAATAAAATTGACAAAATACAAATATAAATATAAAAAAATACAATTAAAATTAAAAAAAAAAGAATCCGGGTAATCGGGTCCGGGCCGGGTCTACCCGGGTCCGGACCTGGGGTTGTGAAACCTCTTCCGGATCCGGACCCGGGTCCGGCGGAACCCGGGTCCGGATCCGATTTTGCCATCCCTAGGTGAGAACCCATCTTTGATAAACCTTCAACACAACATAACCGAAAATTCCTAATCTTTTAGAGTTCTTTAGGAGGAAGATTGGTAGTCGAAGTTCCGGCGTGCGTAAGGATTTGATTCACTCAGAGACTTCAGAGGTTTAGAAGAAAACCGTGGTGTGCGGGCTTAAGGTGTTCCTTGGGTTCTTACAATCTAGAGGTACTTGAGTCGGTGGAGTTGCCACCATAGTTCTTGACCATCGCTGTAAGTTTTTCTCTATATAGTGGATTGGGCTAGTAGCCGAGATATCCGGAGTGGTTTTTGTACTCACACGAGTTTTCCATTTCGTCACCAAAATTATTGTGTTGATTTTGTGTGATTATTTTATTTTCCGTAATTTATTTATTTGTTGGACATTGTGGTTGCCTGTTTAGAATTTCATAGAATCAATAATTATGACTTGTCTTGATTATTTTGTGAAATTCCGCATAGGGTCAGAAACTTAGGGTAAACACGATCTTTCAATTGGTATCAGAGACTGAACTCGATCCTTGACCCATTAGCTATGAAACGTAGTCAACCTTTAAATTGTTCTCCATTTTTTAATGGCACAAAATATTTACATTGGAAGGTTCGCATGAGAGCATTCTGTAAATCCTTAGATGATAGGGTCTGGATGAAAATAGAATACGGGTGGAATCATCCCGTTGTTATAGTTGATGGGGTCTCTTCCCCTAAAGACAAATTGACCTGGTCCAAGGATGATTTTGACGCTAGCAATAGGAACAGAAAGTCAATTAATGCCATACATGGTGCTGTTTGTTCTGCTGAATTCAGGAGAATCTTCATGTGTGAAATAGTCAAGGATGTTTGGGACATCCTGCAGACTGTGCATGAGGGGACATTGTCTGTTAAAAATAATAGACTCCAGGATTTAACGACTAGATTTGAGGTCGCCCATATGAAAGATGATGAGACATTTGACGAGTTATACGCTTGGATTAACGATGTCGTTAACTCAAGCTTTAACCTAGGTGAGACTATCTCTACCAGTAGGATTGTTAGGAAAATCCTTAGATCCATGCCTGAGAAGTTCCTACCCAATATTACCCCCATCGAGGAAAGCAATGACCTCGATCAGCTTAAATTAGATGACCTTGTAGGAAAATTGCAGGTTTATGAGAAGAAACTTCCTGGTTACAGAAAGCTTAAAACTATAGCGATGGAGATCGCGAAAGAAGTTGATCATGATCCATCTAGTGATGATGATAATACTCTCACGGATCATGATTTGACCATGTTTGCAAAAAGGTTTAAGAAATTTCTTAAGCTTAAGAAGAGTGGTTGTAGCAGTGATAAGAATATGTAGGATATGCCTAGAGAGAGTAGGCATAGAAGAAGAGAGCCTATATAGGATAATGGTAGTAGACCTAGTGGTATCCAGTGCCATGAATGTGAATGTTATGGGCATATTCGACTTGAGTACCCTACATACCTTAAGGCTAAAGGTAAGAAAGCGATGGCGACCTCTATTAGTGATTCAGAAGATGACTATATTTCTGATGAGTCTCCTAAAGATAAGAGATTAAATACTTCATAACCTTTACGGATGTGGCATCACGTTACGGTTATGTGTATCTTATGAAACACAAGTCAAAAACTTTTGAGTAATTTAAAGAGTTTCGACACGAAGTAAGAAAATAGACCGGTAAAGTATTAGAACATTACGGTCAGACCATGATGGACAATACTTAAACATATGAGTCACTCTGGGCTACCAATTTCCTTCTGGGGATACACACTAAACAATGCAATACTTATTCTGAATAAGGTTCCATGAAAATCTGTTAGACAGACTTCATATTAGATATGAACATGAAAGAAACCATGTTTCTCATTCTTGAAGATTTGGGAATGCTGGGCATACACTAAATGTTTGGATGGTACCAAACTAAAACCCAAATCAGATAAGTGCCTATTTGTAGGTTGTCCTAGGGAAACCAAAGTATAGTACTTATACAACTCACAAGAGAACAATGTAATTATTGCTCTTCATGCGGTTTTCCTAAGAGGAATTCCTATATGCAGTGATAAGTGGGAAGAAAGTAAAACTCGATGAAAATCAGAATAATACTATTTCAGGCACTGAGTCCTCACGGAACACCAACAACTCATCAGGGATGAAACTGTACCACAATCTTCGATTACGACGAAACTTTTTCACATGTTGCCATGATTAAATCCATTCGGGTAATGCTTGCTAATGCTGCATATTTTGTTTAAGAAATATGACAGCTGGATGCCAAATCCGCAACAAGGTTTGCAAGGTAAATCGATCCATTCAAGGATTGAAGCAAGCATTATATTCTTGGAATCAGTGTTTTGATGTAATCATAATGGTATATGATTTAATTCAAAACGAAGATGATTCTTATGTATATAAGAAGGTTAGTGGGAGTGCACTGACAATCATTGTCCTAAACATTAAGATATGTATTGCTTCTCGACAATGATATTCCCATACTAAAATTGGTGAAAGCTTAGCTTTCATGAAAAATTCTCCATGGTATACCTGGGAGAAGCATGCTTTATTCTATGAATAAAGATCTACTGGGATAGATCTAGAAAGCTGCTGACACTCTCTCAGTGTTCGTACGTTTTGATATGTACGTGACCTGATGTCTCATATGCTTTGAGCATATATAGACGCAATCAGGCCAATCCAGATGATGGTCACTGGATTGATGTTAAGAACATCATTGAGTATCTTGGATGAACCATGGATGCTTTCTGAGTATATGAGGAAAAGAGAACTTGAGGTGACTGGGTTCACCGCTGTAAGTTTCCAAACCGATAAAAACGACTGTAAGTCGTAATAAGGGTACGTATATTGTTTGAATAATAGAACAATGAGCTGGAAATCTTCAAAGAAATATACTTTTGCCGAATAAATAACAAAAGCGGAACATTGTTGCAGCTGATGCATCAATAGAAGCATTTTAGATCTAAATAATCCTAATCGGATTAGGAGTAGTTCTGTTAGCAGCTGAGCTAGGCTACAACAAAGGCTAAAGAACCGCGGTCTCATCAATAATCCAAGTATGTACTTCAACTATTTCATCTGATTCGTAAGATCATACATCGTGGCGATGTGATGATCGAATAAATCGCATCAGATGATAACCTTGCAAATCCGCTGACGAAAGCTTTTTCTCAGCAGAAGTTTGAGCGACCCGTACATAGTTCAAGTGTTAGACACTTGAGTGATTGGCTATAGGCCAAGTGGGAGATTGTTGGATAATTATGACCCATAACATCACTATTTGTACAGAACATGGTGTTGTTGTACAAATTAACTATGTGACGAAGGAAATTGCTCTTTTATCATTTGTAATTGGATCACCTGAATATATAAATGATAAAAGTCCATATGATTAGTACCAGATTAATAAGATATGAGACGATATTAATCCACTAAGGTTTAATCATTAAATATCCCTAGTCGTAGTATTATCGAGACTGGACATCGATAATGCAGAATAGGCTAGTATTACACTTGTGCATGTTATGGAAGCGTAACAGCATAGTTCTCATATATTTGGGTATTGGATACTCATGCAAGTGTAATAGGAGGTTCTGTTTACCGATGGTACGGAAACAACTTCGCTCTGGATAAACCCATCAGAATCCCATTGGTAGTATGACTATGTGTCTATGGGAATCCGAATCAGGGTAGGTGTATTTGGTCTTAACCTGAGACTTGCATCACTAATACTTGCGACAATCAATATACTTTGGTTTTGGTCGTCCGAGGCTTTAACAGGTTCTGTGTACGCCTCTTCTGGGTATACTGAGAATCGTAGTGTATTGGGTGTAATGTCAAGATGGAAGTATCACTTCAGTCATATGGAGATGATGATCACACATGGATACCGAACTGGTACTCTAAGTGCTATATCCATCGGGGAAGTATGACTATGTCATGACTTTCCGATCATAAAGAGACTAGTTGCTAGTGATTCGATATATGCTTCGTACGGGGCAGACACAACTCCAGCCCAATGCCTAGTATGTGACATCCGATACTGGATCGTAATACGCAATACTACGTATACTACGCCTGACAAAGATCATGTATTCCGTAGAAGAATATTTCTAGAAGCCAACCATGTCTTGTAAATCGGTAAGTGTGTGGTACTAGGTACGCATGTATTTGGATAGTCCGATGACTGTATTTACTGCCAACATATCCATGGATCTCTTGGGTCGTATCCCAAAGATTCACCGATGATATTTGACTTGAACAATATTAATCTGGGATTAATTTAGAGAGAGAAAATTAATCTGGGATTAATTATGGCAAGAATTAATTTGGGATTAAATATGAGAGAAAGAATTAATCTGGGATTATTTGCGTCGAGAATTTATCTGGGATTAAATTCGTCGAGAGGAGAGAACGCGATTAATTTGGAATTAATCGGTAAAATAAATTTAATAGTTAAATTAGATTTTACTATTTAATTTATTTAATAGGGCTAAAATAATATATTAGATATATTAAATGAAATCAGATTTCAACGCGGAATTAAATTGGATTTTAATTCTAGCGAACGAATTAATTTGGAATAAATTCGTAAGCGACTTTAATAATAATTTTGCTAGACATTATCATTTAATTAAATCGGATTTAATTAAGTCGCGGCGGAAAATTCGTTTAATTGGATTAAACGAACCCGAGCCCGACATGTGTAGTCTCATCAAACTTGAATTTTGAATTTAAGTAGTGAGACCCACTAACTTACATCAACTAGTCATTTTGTGATGGAAGTGGTTGGAATAGTAATTGGATGACTTAAAAGCACACAACAACCAACTTAAACAAAATGGCTTTGGAAGTAAAAAAAAATGGGTAGTTGTTGTTTTTAAAAAACAATAACATAAAATGCTCTCTCTCTCCCTCCTTGTTCTGGCCGAATGGCCTTGATTTGTCTTGGCCGAATGGCCACTGCAATAGGCCGAAACAATTGAAAAGCAATTCCTTTTGCTTTTCTTACGAACAAAAAGCCATTTGGCTTCTTTTAATAAAAGTTTTGGCTGAATGCCATTGACGTCTTTCTTTTGCCTAAGGCCGAATGGCCTCTGTTTTTTGAATATGGAAAAAGGCAAATGGCCTGTCTGATTCATTTAGCCGAGAGGCATATTGCCCCTTTATGCTTTTGAAGCATGGCCGAAAGGCCTTTGGTCATTTAGGCCGATTGGCCTCTGATCTCCAAGCCGATTGCTTCCCTCTCTCTTGGGCAAATTTGTTTCTCCTAGGCAGATAAAATTTGTTCCATTTTGTTCTTACTAGCACATATGAGAGTCAAATTATGGTGATAGAGATACTCACCCATGAGCTTGGAAGTTTCAACATCCATGGAATTTTTGAAATCCTAAATCCGATTAATGTAAGTATTCCGCAACTTTCTTGATTAATTCACACAATAATCACGCTTAGAGATTCTGTGGCATGTCTAGGACACTAACACATTCGTGGTGCGTTCGAGTAGAGTTCGAACGAGTCTTTCCAGTGGGCACGCGTTCGTGGTGCGTTTGAGTAGCGTCCGAACGAGTCTTTCCAGTGGGCACGCGTTCGTGATGTGTTCGAGTAATCGTTCGAACGCAACTGCGATCTGAACACGTTTTTGAGCATTTTCACTTTGAAAAACCCTATATTTACACCTTACCTATAAATAGAATATGTAGCCACCATCCCCAATGGTTGAAACACATTTTCCTTGAGCCAAAATCTCTCAAAGCTTTCAACATTTCTTGATTCCACTATTGAAGACTTCTTATCTACTTGTCTTCTTCATTAATAGTGAGAACTCATCTTTGATAAACCTTAACACAACATAACCCAAAATTCCTAATCCTTTAGAGTTCTTTAGGAGGAAGATTGGTAATCGGAGTTCCGGCGTGCGTAAGGATTTGATTCACTCATAGACTTCAGAGGTTCAAAAGAAAATCGTGGTGTGCGGGCTTAAGGAGTTCCTTGGGTTCTTACAGTCTAGAGGTACTTGAGGAGTCGGTGGAGTTGCCACCATAGGTATTGACCATCGCTGTAAGTTTTTCTCTATATAGTGGATTGGGCTGGTAGCCGAGATACTCGGAGTGGTTTTTGTACTCGCACGAGTTTTCCACTTCGTCACCAAAATTATTGTGTTGATTTTGTGTGATTATTTTATTTTCTGCAATTTATTTATTTGTTGAATATTTTGGTTACCTGTTCAAAATTCCATAGAATCAATAATTAAGACTTGTCTTGATTATTGTGTGAAATTTCGCATAGGGTCAGAACCTTAGGGTAAACACGATCTTTCATATACTAAAATAATAAAAACTAATTAAATAAAAATAGTTAAATATAATATAATTTTAAATATTATATACATATTAGTCGATGAAATCTGAATTCATGCATTGCATTAACTTTCCCCCAAGTCTTTTTGAACTGCATTATTTGATCACATGCATGAGTCATATTAAAGTAGTATCATTCGAATTTCGAAATCTGAAAAAGATTGCCAAGGTGTTGCTTTAAATTCATTCATACTTCTTGTTTGCGCAGGTTTTGCGCTTGCAGGGAAAAAGAGCGTGTAAGGTTCAAACCTCCTGAGACAAAGTCCCAGCAAGGGGTGTATTGAATCAAGTGAATTAGCCTCCAAGGGGCACAAGCACACAAGTTACAGTTCAAGATTACAAAATAATAAATAAAAAGATAAAATATGCTCGGTTGAGTCTTCATTTCTTTTGTCTTTTCTTTCTCTTGGGGTAGGCGAACTTTTATGGTGTCGCTTGGTAACTGACTTGGGCAGTTCTACCATTCCTTTGCAGTTATGAATCATGCTTGTAACTGCTGGGTTATGTGTCCTAACTGCCTGATCGTGGAGGAACAACCGCTCAACTGCTTCGGTAGTGAAGGTAACTGCATCACACTTTTTCGCCCTGACCATTGGCTCGATCGTCCCAAATCCTTTTATCGCTCTTCGCTCCATCGCCCTTCTTTTCTTTCCCTTCGTCCTAAGACGATTTCGTCATATGGGAATTTTATCTGTCAACAATTGTCCCCCAAATTTACCTTGATCGGTCTGAGAGTGAAGATCGAGGTGAATTTCATATCTTTTTTGCGCCCTTCCTGGCAAAGGTGACAACGCCAATTGAGGACGTTTCACGGCGCCCTTTCACTAGCCTGCTGTCTGACCAAGTCTTTCATCTCCAGGAGGAGGCCGCTTAAATTTTCTTGGTCTGGTTCGTTTTTTCCTCGTTTCAGGGAAGACCACCACGCCAACCAAAAGCTGGTCCACTGGATATTCCCTTTCGTCCTTGATTAACCTTTTGCCAGACCGAATGACCAGCCCATCATATGGCTGGTTCCTTAGTCCAAAGAACCCGTATTCCTAGGTAAGCAGCATGCCCCGGGTAGAGAAGCTCACGCAAGCCGTTGTTGATGAGCGCAATCTATTCACCACTTGGGGAATGCAGCACCTCCTAGAACGAGGTTCCCAGACTATCCTTGCCAACGGACACAGTCCATCCACAACCTTACATTCCATTTTACATTTTACGCCGTGTGGATGCCCGTTAGCGAGCCTCTTTACATTCCATTTCACACTTTACTTCAGAGGGGCATCTACTTCCGGTGGCCTACGTTTCATGTTTAGTTTTAACCCTCATGATTTTCTCTTCCTCATCTCTGAGATTCTGCTTTGTTGTGGCGGATTTGGTCGTGGTGGGTCGGTCTTTAAATAGATGGTTTGGAGGCTTTTCTACTTGCCCTTTTATCTTCCTTTTGCACATATTTCGAGACCGAGCACTGTTGTCTGCTTCTTGATGATCTTGTCATATCAGTTTTGTCGCTACTGCTTGTATTGATAATGGAGGAATCGTGGGCGACATCACTGCAAAGCGTAGTGTCGACAATTGTCATTGGCCGATTCTGCAGGCCCAAGTTAAAGCCTTGAGATTGACCGAATGGCCGAATTTGTGAGGTAGAGCGAGAAAATGATTTTTCGCCCTGCAGTCTGTCGCGCCGCCTTTAGAGTCCTATCAAAACCCATCTTATCTGTAATAAGTGCGCGACCCTTCCCTTTACGTTTCATCATGAGGCCTATTTGATAGGCATTTTTTGGTGTCACTTCAGTGTTTCCTTTCTTAGCACGTTACTCGCGGCGAATCGTTTTCGGACACCTGTCTAGGGTAAATTTCGTCCCTTTCTATTTTCCCGCCGTTTTACTTCTTTGGCAATTCTTATCACGATATACTTCTTCTACCGCCTTGCCTTTCTCTGTGATATTGAACTCTTTATCCCTCATGGCTTCTTCCTCTTCAATCCCGAAAACTGATGCTTCGACCTCTGCCGATTATCAGACGGTGCTGGACTCTGATTCTGTGGGCGTCTTTGGTGTTCATACTTTGGATGAAGAATTCGCCCAATGCGCCATTGGCCTTATTTTTGTTGATGCTGAGACCATTGCAACGACCCCGTTGGCTCAACAGTTTCCTGCTTCCTCTGGCCTTCCCTTCTCCGAACCGCTAAATCTTTCTGCTCTCTCCCATGCTCACCCAATTCGGACCTGGCCTAGACCCGATGCTGCTTTCGAGACCTGGTATAAACGCATGCTTTCTCATGCGGATTCTCGATCCTTTTTAAAGGAGCATCATCTCCTTCCTCTAATAGAGCTTTCCTTAGCCCTGCCTGCTTTTGACCGTTGTGTATTCCCTATTTCTCTATTTTTTTGGTCGTCCGACTATAACGTTTTTGTCTTTCCGATCGGGCCCTTCACCATCACCCTTCGTGATGTTGGCGCCTTAACTGGATTAGCCCCCCTCGGAGCGACCATATCGGCCTCCACATCGTTTCGTTTTCCGCCTCCTAAAATGGACTCGTCTTCTTTCTCCTCGTATTCTTCTTTCCTTCGTGCATATTCGAAGACGGCTGGGTCGGTTTCTTTGTTGGAACGAACGACTTTTCTTCATTACTGCCTGTGTAAGTATATCATTTGCACACCCAGCCAGAAACCCGCGGTGGGTTATCTCATCGTCTAGACTTGGCCTCTTTTTTCCTGGCTGCCACGTATAGGGGGTTAGCCATCCTCCAAAAACAACTTCGCGCCGGGTCTTCAGCCATTGCTTCTGGTCTTTTATGGATCGTCCAGCTTTGGCTAAAGGCCTATTTCCTTATTTTCGGCACGATTGGGTCGACCAATCCTTGTTCGTGCGCCGGTCTTCTCTATGCTCGGCTTCGACAAACTTCCTTCTCCCCTCGAGCCGCTTTTGATTACTTCTATACTCTTTCTCGTGTCCCTTCCTTTTTCCCTTTTTCAGTGTCGGACAGTCCGCCTTTCGTCCTTGATCCTCCCCTTTCTGAAAAGGATGAGTCTGGTTTTCGCGTATGGCGTAAATTTTTGTGCAGCCGCGAACTGGCTCATGACATTCTGACTGGGGCTAATGGCAAGGCTGGGGTAGAGGTATATTCGCCCAATTTTGTTGCACGTCAATTCGGTCTCGTCCAAGGATGGCCTCTTGCATTTTTTCATTCGTTTTCTACATCATCAGACCGCTTTAGGATCTTTTCGGTGTCGGAGGTCGAGGATTCTTTGGAGGAGACTCGATCCTTACTAGCCGCTTTTGCTGTAGCTTCTTTTACTTCTTGTACATCCGTTCACCCTTATTTTGATCTTTTCTGGCCATCGGCCCGTGAACGATTTTTCTCATTGCCTGCACCCAAGGTGTATTCTTCTATCTCCTTGTCCCCCAAGCCTTCTGAGTCATCGGGGTCGAAGAAGGCTGCTGAGGCTTCTAAGCCAAAAAAGACTAAGTCCATCAAAAGGAAGCAGCCCTCTCCCAACCAAAGCTCTGATTCGGACGTACCGTTGGCCCGTCGTTCTAAGGTACGAGCCCGAAATTTGCCTTCTCTATAATGTTTTAAGATATACTGATACTAATATTGTACGATTTTGTGTAGGCCTTAAAAATTGATCCAGCCTCGCCCTCTGTGGTGCGTGAAACGGCGCCAGTCTCAGAAACCGAAACTCCTATGGGCGGTAGTGCGAGCGAAAGACCTGCGAAAGAACCGATGGTCCAATTCCCTTCTGATGAGGAAGGTATGGGCGAAGGGCCAGGCATGGAACAGCTCATAGAAGAGGGAGGCACAAATGGAATTGACCCCCAAGGTAGAACTTTTATGCCGAGTCTGATCGTTCTCGCCCAAGAGTCGAGGAAATTCCTTGTGGCCAGCCTCTCTTCGAGTATTTCTCCTCGGAAGGCTCTGTGCCGATTGTGCAGGGCCCGGATGATGAGACTGAAGTGCTGGAACCCGTTTGGCTTACCGGGGTTCTGTGGCATCATCTGAAGCAGCTTTATCCTTTAGTGCGTAGGATGTCCACCTCAGGGCTTCGAGGGAGTTATAGGGATTCTGATGGCCTTTATAGCTTGGCCGAATTAGAATCATTAGAGGAGGCTCGGTCTCTGTATAAAGACGATGTCCTTCGTCGTGTTTATGAAGAAGACGAAGTTATTTATATCTCTGACTCTTCTGACTCCGATTCTCTTGCAGATGTTCGGCCAACTGATGTGTCTCAACATTCGGCGTCAGAGGCCATATTCCCCAGTACCTCTGCGGGTGTGGTGTCGCCTTCAGCACATCCATCGTCTTTGGCTCCTCTGCCTCCCTCTCCTCAAAGGGAAAGTCTTGAGCCTGAGCAGCCTCGCCCTCGGCCTTTGTGATTGTTTCGCCCATTGTTCCTGTTCCTTCGCCTCAAGTGCCAATTGTCGCTGGACAATCGCTCCCTCTTCGGGCCGAGTCTCCTGATTTTCCATCAGCTTCTTCTCCTCGGCCGACCTCTCCTCAAGCCGTACGACAATCAATCGCTGTCCCCCATCGTTCATTGTCCCTCGAGCAAGGACTGATGCAGTCAGCAGCTGGGACATCAGGGGCACTGGTGGATCAGCCTTCTAGCTCTGATCCTGGGATGGTGAGTTTCTTTCTCTTTCCCTCTTGGATTGTGATTGTGGTTTGTTTAGCCAACTCCTTTTTACGTGCAGGCGCTTGATCTGCTGTTGCAATCGGTCTAGCGCCTTTTGGACCGTCTTGGGGAAATGACCTCTGCTCACTTTCGGCCATCTTCGCCTCTACCTGGTGCGAGCACGGATTTGGAGACTCTTCGAGAGGTCCTCCATCAGTATGCTTCCTTTGTTACAATGGAGGTTCACCAAGCTGTTCAGCCTCAGAACATTCTCCAGTTGGACCGGTGTTCCTCCGAGTTAAGCTGATTACTGGCTCTCCCCACATCGCCAATATCTGTTGATGACCGGCTTTTCCTTCAAGAGACGCAAGAGGAAATATCGACCCTTCTCTCCCGGCACCGTATTATCTATAGCCAAAGGATTGGGCTTCGCTCATCAATGGTGAAAAGGGAAGAACTCTGCGAATCTCTTGGAAAGCTGCAACAGACCTTGGGGGAGACTACGAAGGCCATGGTGACTGAAGAGTCAGTTTTCATGGACCTGGAGAAACAAATGAAAGAGCTTCAACGCCGTCTTGATGAAAGTCAGATGAGGAAAGAGGCGAAGAAGAGAGCCTGTTGTTGCTCAAATGAAGGAGGTGGAGCAATCAATGGCCGAATATATGGAGCTGGCCCGCATCGACTTTGAGAAGGAGCTGGCCGATTTGGATGTGGCGAGCGCGGGTGTACAAGAAGACTGGGGCTTGGCGAGGGAGACGCTCTCAACCATTAAGGACTTGTCTGGGGGTTTTAGGCGATCGTTGGGCCAATATGATGTAAATTAAGACGTTACATCGTCTTCTCTGTACTTTTAGGACGTTCTTGTCCTTTTTTAATGGAAACTTCTTATTGTTTTTTCTTGAATGTTTTCGTGCTCCCATAATGAGGGCACATATTTCTTCAAGTATTTTCCGTTTATCGCCCTTATATGTACTCGCCCATTTAAATCTTGTAAATGATATGCCCCATTTGGTAACACGCTCTTCACTACGAATGGTCCTTCCCAATTGGGTGACCATTTGCCATACGCCGGATCCTTAGAGCCAAGTGGCAATATGGTTTTCCATACCAGTTCGCCCTTCTTGAAAGACTTAGCCATTACTTTGAGGTTATATTCTTTGGTTATATTTTTCTTATGTGCCTCCAGTCGGTTGAGCGTGTCGCATCTAATATCATCCAATTTTAGCAAATTCTGGATCATTGCCTCGTCGTAGTCTTCTTTTGTTAGTTTCTCCTGTAACGCTACCCTAGTGGATTCAATGTTCATTTCCACAGGGAGCACAGCTTCTTGTCCATATACTAACTGGAAAGGTGTCACTGAAGTGTTTGTACGCGGCGATGTCCTGTAGGCCCACAGAGCCTGACTCAGATATTCGTCCCATCGTCTGGCATTGTTTGTTACCATTTTACGAATCAAACCTTTGAGAATTTTGTTGGACGATTCGGCTTGACCGTTCGACTGAGGGTAGTATGGAGTAGTATTCACTAGCCGGACTCCATATTTGGCCAAGAAGTCTTTTACTTTTTCACCGTTTAATGAGGTACCATGGTCTACCATGATTGTCTGTGGGATACCAAATCGGTGAATTATATGTTCCTTAATGAATTTAATTATCTGCTCTTGTGAGATTTCTACAACTGGGATGGCTTCTACCCATTTCGTGAAGAAATCAGTGGCGACAACAATAAAAGTGTGCCTTTTACTCGAAGCAGGAAAGATCTTCCCTATCAAGTCTATCGCCCATCCCATAAACGGCCAAGGTTTAATGACTGGGACCATCTCGGTTGCTGGGGCCCTTTGGATAGGACCGTGCTTCTGGCAAGCTAAACACCCTTTGGCGTAGGAGATGCATAATTCCCCCATCTTCGGCCAATAATAGCCACTTCGTATGATCAACCATCTCATCTTGATGCCAGCTTAATGAGCCCCACAAACGCCTTCGTGTACTTCTTCCATGATAGTTTTGGATTCTGATGGCCCTACACACTTCAATAATAGCCCGTCTTTTCGTTTTTTATAGAGCGCATCCCCTGACATTACATAATTCAGGGCTTTAAGCTTCAATCTTCGGTCTTTCCCTACCTCAGGATGTGTTAGGAACGACCTGATTTCGTCTCTCCAATCGTCCTCCGTTTCCAGGACCAGGACGTCTGCTGTTTTAGTTTGTCTTATGAGGGCTGGTTCGACATCTTCGCTTCTATACACCCCACTCATGTTGGTTTGTTTATACCCGGAGGCTGCCTGAGCTAAGTTATTGGCCAACTCGTTCTTTGTCCTTGGAATGTATTCCAAGCTAATGTGATCAAATCGCTCCACTAATTTTTTGGCCATATCCAGTAATGCCACGACCGACGGACTCTGGCATTTATAAGTCCCAATCACTTGTTGAATCACCAGCTGCGAATCTCCCTTGATAGACGCATGGGTCACTCCCATGTCGAGGAGTGTCTCCAACTCAAGTATTAAGGCTTCATATTCTGCCTGGTTATTGGTGCAGTACTCGTTTAGTTTGGCTAAGAATTGGAAAGGTTCTCCCAATGGGCTGACTAAGACAAACCCTATTCCAGCCCTTTCTGCTGTGCTGGATCCGTCGAAATACATTGTCCATGGTTTTAGACAGCATTCGTCCAGATCCAGCTCCCTTTCATTGGTTGTGCTTAAGCATGGATGATCGGCCAGAAAATCGGCCAAGGCTTGATTTTTGACAGTCTTTTGGGGTTCATGTCGTATATCAAATTCTGAGAGCGATAGTGACCAGAAACCAACCCTTTGATGCAAAATAGGACGAGAAAACATGTACTTTATTATATTGATTTTCATAATCAAATATACAATGTTCGGCCTAAGATAGGCACGTAGTTTAGTACACGTAAAATATAAAGCCAGACATAACTTCTCCATGGGAGAATAATTACATTCATAAGTCAATAATTGCCTGCTGATGTAGTAAATGGCTCTTTCAATATTTACGTTGTCGTCCTGCGCGATCATCCCAGCTATGGACTGCTCCTCAGCTGCTATATACAACTTTATTGGCTTTCATGGCACTGGAGGCGCCATCACCGGTGGCTGTGATAAGTACATTTTCAGACTGTCGAATGCTTGTTGATGCTCTTCGGTCCAGACGAATTCGTCTTCTCCTTTTAGCCTCAGCAATGAGGAGAATGCCTTGGTTTTTCCTGCACAATTAGAGATAAATCGTCTGAGGAAATTAACATGCCCTAGAAATCTCTGGAATTCTTTTTTGTTTCGGGGTGGCATAGCTTCAGTGATCGCCCGAGATTTGTTGGTATCAATCTCGATTCCCCGTTGGTGCACTAGAAATCCTAAAAAATTGTCTGCGCACACCCCAAAAGCACACTTGGCAGGGTTTAGCTTAAGCTTGAACCTTCTCATTCGTTCAAAGGCCGCCGCTAAATGGCTGAAATGTTCATTCGTGGTCACGGATTTGGCCACTATATCGTCGACATAGACTTCTAGGAATTTGCTGATCATGTCATGAAAGATTAAATTCATGGCCCGTTGATATGTGGCACCGACATTCTTTAGGCCGAACGACATTACTACCCATTCGTAGCATCCTAGAGACCCTAGGCACCTAAAGGCCGTCTTATGCACATCATCCTCGGCAATGTAGATCTGATTATAACCCGCATACCCATCCATAAATGAGTATATTTGGTACCCTGCCGTGGAATCTACTAGGGAGTCGACCGTCGGTATTGGGTATTGGTCTTTTGGCGTTGCCAGGTTCAAATTCCTGAAGTCTATACAGATTCTTATCTTCCCATTCTTTTTTCTGACTGGGACGATGTTGGATAACCATTCTACATATCTGGTCGTTCTAATAAATTTGGCCTCTAGTAGTCGTTCGACCTCTCTTTTGATATCAGACATGACATTAGGTGCAAACCTTCGTGGAGGCTGCCTGTGAGGCCTATAATCTGGCAGGATTGGTAGCCTATACTCCACCAATGTCCTATCTAGGCCAGACATTTCATTATAATCCAATGCAAAACAATCTTTGTATTCTTGTAATAAACAGAGCAATTTTTCGCGTACCTGAGGGATCAATTCTTTGTTGACATAAGTTATGCGCTTATTGCGTTCGTCCCCCAGATTTACCTCTTCTAGAGCATCTTGCCCCCTTGAGAAGTTTGTTTTGCATCGCCCGTTCAGAGCGTACTCGCCCTCCAGCGCTTGCCCTCCTTCTATCAAACAGTCCACCCCGCACAATTCCTTCACCTTATCTTCCATCTGATGTGTCAACAGTTTCCCTCTTAAAGCCGAAATAGCGGTCTGAGCTTCGTCCTTACTTCTTTGTTCCAGAACATAGGCCATTAAATTGGCCATAGAAACCGCAAGGGCGGCTTGCTCCTTACTCCGGCTGTATGTCATTAATACCGATGTATGTAGGTTCGCCAAAGACCACTGTGGTTGGTCTTGTTTGTGCAAATAGATCATCCAGCAATCCTGCGGGATACGGTTCATCGTTCTGAGCCACGATAGTCGGGCTCTCTCCTTCGTTCAAAACTCTGGTTGGTCCGTAGTTTCCCTCGTACATGAAGTACTCGGCCGAATTTGTGTCTGCAGCGAAAAGCTTGTTGTCGGCATGCACTATTTCCACTTCATCCATTTGGTTCCAGAAAATCAAGCATTGATGGAGAGACGATGGGATGCATCGACTACCGTGTATCCAGTCTCGCCCTAGGAGCATGTTATATGTCGTCGGCCCGTCTATGACAAATAATACTGCGGTCTTCGTAGTACTTCTCACCTGTAGGTCTAATGGTATAACCCTTTTCGTCGTCGTTGCTCCTCCGTTGAAGCTGGTCAACACTACTTCTATGGGGAGGAGATCTTTCTCGGTTTTGGCCAAACGTCCCAACATTCTAACGGGTATGGCATTGATGGCTGCCCTGTTATCAATCAGTACTTTGGAGACGGGAATACCATTGGCATTCGCCTTCACGTATAGTGGCCTTAGGTGCTTTGTCATCTGAACTGGCGGTTTTGGGAAAACCATTTTCCCCGACATTCCTATTTCCATCGCTTGACCGCCCTCGCTGCTGACGTGAGGCGATTCTTCCTCTGTGCCCCACCCAGAAGGTGGTAATGTGGGGGATGCCTCTTGTGAGACATGATTGATGGTCAACCTTCCTTTTTCGGCTTTAGTGACGGGCCGCTTAACCTTGGGCGTCCCATACAGAACGAGGAATGGGTATCGCCCCAAGTCTTCTCCCAGTATTCCGACTGCTGGATTCCCGGCTTCATATAGTTCTTTAAGGAGCCGATTCTGCGAAATTCTCCTTCTTCTAGCTTATGTCCTAATGTCAATCTCCTCTTCAATATCCGTCAGTTCATCCTCGGTTTCCCGGTCTATAGTGTCCCTGTCTGTTATGGAAAGTGCCGCAAATTCGGCCTCATTTCCCTCATACACATTGTCAGTTGGTCCAGCTTCCCCATTGTCATCTTCCTGGAACTCCCTAGGCAATAAGTAGTGATTTGCCACGACTGGTGGCATACTGCCGAATTGAATGACGATGGGAGGCTCCTAATCATCGGTTTCATCCGGCTTTTTTCTATTAAGCCTAATGCGCTCATCGCAACTTGTCACTGTTCCCTTTTTCTCGCTGCGTGCTTTCTTGCTATCTTTTGATGTTTCCATGGCGTGAGGACTGTGACTAGTGGTAGCCTTCGCTTCATTTTATCGGCGCATCATGCGGCCATAGTTTCTTTGGTGTCTCCTCAGTTGTGTCCTCGTCATCTTATCCACGTGAGGATAATTCTCGTCCGCCCGTCGCCCTGAATGTGTCATTTGTCCTGGATATGGCTTTTGGTACGAATGCCACACGTTGGGGCGATGAATCTTTGGCCGAAATGTCTTCACATTTTGGGCGAAGTTCGAGTTCTCTCTATAAACTCTTGGTGCAAACGTTCGCGATTGCCAGGACGATTCCCCCTTCATAGGCCTTTCACAGGTGTTTTCTAAATTCTTCATCCACTCGATGATGTTCTTACATCTCGCACAAATGACTTTGTTGTCCCCTCGTTCTTCAGGTTCTTTGATTCTCTCTAGCGCGCTCGGGCGACGACGGTGTTGTCCTTCATCCAGCACTGTCTTTATCCTTGGCTGGCTCATCTTTGTAAGATCCGGACTGATCATATTTAACTCCGCCGATTTAGGGAAATGATTGTTGTCTACCGTCATCTTCTTCTCGAACGTGATTCGTCCAGACTCTATGGTATTCTGCAAGATATTACGAAAATCAAGGCAGTTGTTAGTTGTGTGAGACCATGCATTGTGCCATTTGCAATATTTTTTACTGCCGATTTGCTCGGTTGTTGGTAACGTGTGTCTGTCGCTCAAGCTAATTTGTTTGTCTTTGTACAATTGGTCAAATATAGCGTCGACTTTAGTAATGTCGAAGGAGAATTTTCTGTTCTTTTTGTCGCTTGTCTCGCTGGGTTGGGGTTCTACCATGTTTTGCAAACATAAGGCTTCCCCTTTACCAATTCGGCCAAGCATAGATCGGTCGAATCTGTATTCACTTCGCCCATCTCATAGTCAATGTTTCTGTAATACGTCCCTTTGCTCGAATTTTTCATCTGCTCATCTTCTCGTAATAATCGCTCATAGCGCACCACACTGGTGGTGAGTTGGGGAAGATCCCAAAACTCACGATCCTGGAATTTCTTCTTTAGATCGAGGTTTAGGCACCCTTGAGCGATTCTTGCGAATTCTTTTTCGGGCAAAGACACGTAACATTGGCCTCGGGCTACTTTAAATCGTTGTAAAAACGTTTCGGCCCATTCGCCCGACAATTGTCTTAAATTTTCCAAATCCGCCAAGGCCACTTCCGATTCGGCCTTGTAAAATTGTGCATGAAACAGTTGCTCCATTTGCTGCCAACTTTCTATTGAATTGGCTGGTAAACTAACATACCAGGAGAAAGCCACCCCTGATAATGAACCATGAAACAACCTTAATCTGTGGAAATCATTAACTTCCCCACACTGGAGGGTGAAGCGTCCTATGTGTTCCATAGTAGAGACTTCCCCAGACCCCGTAAAGAGGGTAAAATTTGGTATCTTGTAATTCCTCGGCCAAGGATAAACCATATCAACCCAACCCGAGTAAGGCTTTCGATATCTTGGCCGAATTGGCTGTATGCCTAGACCGAATTGGTTTTGTAGGATTTCGGTCATTTGCTCCCTTAGTATATCATTGCCATTAAATGGCACGGCTATGGGGGCGGTTGCGGCCCTCTCAAGAATGAGACATAATCGTGATTTTTCCCCTGAGATGGTTGGACACCCTGAGGCATCACAATTTCATGTTGAGCCATATTTGGCCCTTGGTGAATGTTTGGCCCAAACTGTGAGCCATTCCCTCCGGGACTTATTCCTCCCCTGGAAACTGCAAGGATATTGGTCTCTTCTAGAGGGACACTACTAGAACCAGCCTCTTGACTGTTAGGTGCAGGGAGAGGCACAGTCCACGGCAGCGCTGTTCCGCCATTTTCACATTTGGCCATTAATTCATATTCTCGTAATGTGAATTGCTAGTCGATACAAATTTATCTATAACATGCGCATTTTGGAGTCTGACCTGTTCGACGACATTCTGCGTGAATTCGCCAAAAAATGCACGCATCGTGTTAGGGCTGAGCTCCCTCATAGATTCATATCGGCTGGTATCTGCTAGACCCTCGAGCTGACCCACTATGGCTGGGACGTTGGGCTGGTTGGTTTGCTCCAATCCTCATTCCTCCGTAGTTGAGCCAGTCTGAGTGTTTCTTTTCGGAGGCATTTCCACCCTGTCTACACCAATTCTCCCACTGTGGTTCCCAAAAAATGTTTGTGCAGGTTTTGCGCTTGCAGGGAAAAAGAGCGTGTAAGGTTCAAACCTTCTGAGACAAAGTCCCAGCAATGGGTGTATTGAATCAAGTGAATTAGCCTCCAAGGCGCACAAGCACACAAGTTACAGTTCAAGAATACAAACTAAGAAATAAAAAGATAAAATATGCTCGGTTGAGTCTTCATTTTTTTTGTCTTTTCTTTCTCTTGGGGTAGGCGAACTTTTATAGTGCCGTTTGGTAACTGACTTGGGCAGTTCTACCATTCCTTTGCAGTTATGAATCATGCTTGTAACTGCTGGGTTGTGTGTCCTAACTGCCTGATCGTGGAGGAACAACCGCTCAACTGCTTCGGTAGTGAAGGTAACTGCATCGCACTTTTTCGCCCTGACCATTGGCTCGATCGTCCCAAATCCTTTTATCGCTCTTCGCTCCATCGCCCTTTTTTTCTTTCCCTTCGTCCTAAGACGATTTCGTCCTATGAGAATTTTATCTGTCAACACTTCTATATAAACACTCAAATTTCGGCCCATTATATCTGGAGTCCCTGTTCCATGATACTTTTGAGTGGAAGGAGAATCTAAATTTACTTCATGCTTTATTTTTAGGAGGCTTTTTTTTTAGTGGTGGAAAAAAATATATTTTAATGATAATTGTAAAACATACAATAAAAAAATTATCAATTAAGGTTTTTTTTTTTTTTTGGAAATGTTGGAAATCCCGCTGTTAAATTATCCGATATGGGCTTAACCGGTGTTGGAAATTCTTGCAATATTGATTAAATGATGGGTGTTTATGTCTTTTTGACACTAGGGGTGCAAGGGAAGGTTGCAATCCTTGGGAGGGTTGCATCCCACCCCAAGGGGTGCCTTTTTGGCACCCCTCCATGCCTTATAAAAGAGGCAATCATATCAAAAAAAAGATATAGAACGAAAATCTGTTTTGAGTCACTATTTTCTTCTGGTTTTGAGAGAGAATTCCTAATATTTTCCTAGTTCATATACTTGTCAAGAAGTGTTCATTGGACAAGAAGGAACCAAGTTATCCTGGGAGAACATTGGTCAATTGCGAATCCGTAAAGCACCTATGACGGGGCCAATAAGTTCTTAAGGACAGAGAGAGATCTCGACTTTGATTCGTCATTGCATTTTACAGGTTTTTAATCTACAGTTTTATGTTTTAGGTTTTAGGGTTTTTGGTATTTTCTGGTTTGATTTGTTAATAGCATGTTGTTTTGATGTTTAAATAACACTTATCAGACTACAATCTTAAGAACTTATTGAAGTGTTGTTAAATATTAAAGCATGCGTAGTTAGGAAATTTCTGGAAAAAAATACAGTCTCTGCTTGAAAAAACCGATAAGGCGTTCGAACGTCCGACGAACGTAAATGCTTAAATATGAAATTTTGTAAGAACGTTCGAACGCTTATTCAAACGCCACTCGAATGCAAGCCTTCTGCCTAAGAATATTCGAACGCATCTTAAAGTAACTCGACTCGAACGCAAACTCTCTGGAATCATTCTGTTCGAACGCGTTTTCGAATGCTATACGAACGTGAACTCTCTAGAATCATTCCGTTCGAACGTGTTATCAAATGCTACTCGAACGTGAACTCTCTGGAAACACTTCGTTCGAACGCGTTATCAAATGCAACACAAACGTACACACACTGGACAGTCTCATTCGAACGTAGATATGAACGCGACACTAACGAAATAGTCCTGGAATTGTTATAAATTGCAAACTTAAATTAATATTAGCTTAGTAAATCATATAATGTAACACATTAATTTTGGTAGTATAGATTTAGGTTATTATTAGGTTGTTTAATTATCACAAGCATACACATAGTGATAAAGTTGAAATTGATTGTGTGTTGCATACTTGGGTGAGAATTTAAAGTGTAATCATACACAAGAAATTTCATCCAATCTTGATTGACACTTACACATATATCTACACATATCGTATATTGTCTGTGTTATTGAATAAGTGTAGTTCTGGGTTTGAATTGCTAAAAGATCTTATTGGAAAAGTGTTTAAAGAATATTCTGTCAAAAAGGCGATAAGAGCCTAAGTGGTCAGGGATTTAAGTGGTTACTCCGGACCCCCATCGTCCTGTGGGAATATTCGTTTATTCATTTTTCTAAAGAATCTTTAGTTGAAATTCAAGGACTTGTGTTTATTGGAACCACCGTCCAATAGAATAACAAGTGGGGACCTAGTATATTACTTTGAATAAGATCATTCATTGATCGTTGTACAATTCGTCTTTTGTAGACTAATTGACCCATATTGATTTTTCCAGTTACAAATGGCTAGCGGAAACATCACAGTACCGGTCTCTCATGGAGAAAAGCCAGAGAAATTTGGTGGGGCAAATTTCAAACAGTGGCAGAGCAAAATTTTGTTCTACCTGAAAACTCTCCAGTTGGCCAATTTCCTCAAAGATCCTCTGGATCCTGTGGAGGGTGAATCAGAAACGGACAAGGAACTGCGAGAACAGACATGGCTGTTTGGAGACTTCATGTGCAAGAACTACCTTTTGGGTGGTCTTGATAATATCATGTACAATGTGTACCAAGGCATGACTTCTGCGAAGATTCTCTGGGAATCTCTCGAGAAGAAATATAAAACCGAGGATGTCGGACAAAAGAAATTTGTCGTGGGTAGGTTCCTGGACTACAAGATGGTAGATTCAAGGACGGTGATGTCTCAGTTGGGAGAACTGCAGTCGATCATTCATGAAATACTGGATGAGGGAATGAAACTCTGTGAGATGTTTCAAGTTGCCGCCATAATTGAAAAATTGCCACCATCATGGAAGGACTTCAGGAGCTATCTGAAACACAAAAAGAAGCAGATGAGCCTTGAAGACCTCAGTGTTCGATTGAGAATCGAGGAGGACAACAGGATGTCCGAGAAGGCCATCTACAAGACTATGGAGTCTAAGGCCAACATCATTGAGGGTGTAAAGGGTAGCAAGAAGAGAAAGAACAGTGGAGCTGATTCTTCGAACAAGAAGTTCAAGAGAAAATGCTACAACTGTGGAAAGAGTGATTATATGTCAAAGGACTGCAGAAACAAGAAGTCTTAGGACAATGGCAAGAAAAAGAACAATGAGGCCCATGTCACTGAAGGTGAGCAGCTGACTTATGAGATCTCAGAGATGGAACTATCGGCAGTGGTAACCGAAGCCAACATAGTTGGGAATCCGAGAGAATGATGGGTAGACACTACGGCTACTCGTCATATCTGTGCAGATAGTAAGATGTTTTCCTTGTATCAGAAGGTCGATGGCGGTGATCATCTGACAATGGGAAACTCGTCTACATCTCAAGTGGTTGGACAGGGCACAATGGTTCTGAAGATGACATCCGGAAAGAAGCTAACATTGAAGAATGTATTGCATGTTCCAGATATTCGAAAAAACTTAGTCTCGAGATCTCTCCTTAGTAAGGCTGGTTTTAAGCTTGTATTTATTTCTGATAAGTTTGTAATGACAAAGAATGATATGTATGTAGGAAAATGTTACCTAACTGAGGGCATTTTCAAACTAAATGTAATGAATGTCAATCGTGCTATTAATAAAGCTAGTACTTCTTCTTATATTATTGAGTCACAAAATGTATGGCATGAGAGGTTAGAACATGTTAATTATGATACCATGCGTAAATTAATTAACATGGACCTTATACCTAAATTTGCAATTGATAGCCAACATAAGTGTGACGTGTGTGACATGAATATTGTGCAAACAAGAGGCGGTAAAAAATACTTTGTCACTTTTATCGATGACAGCACAAGATTCTGCTATGTGTACTTGCTGAGGAGCAAAGCTGAAGCTATTGAGAGCTTTGTACACTATAAGAACGAAGTTGAACATCAACTTGGCAAGAAAATCAAAAGAATCAAAAGTGATAGAGGTGGTGAATACGTTTCACCATTCGATGAATATTGTTCTGTGCACGGAATTATTCACGAAACCGCTGCTCCTTATTCTCCTCAACAAACGGAATTGCGGAGCACAAAAATCGAACGTTGAAGGAAATGATGAACGTCGTGTTGACGAGTTCGGGTTTACCCCGGAACTTATGGGAGGAAGCCTTGCTTTTCGCGAACTATGTTCTAAATAAGCTTCCCCACAGAAGATTGGACAAGACACCATATGAGTTGTGGAAAGGTTTCGTACCTTCCTACAAATACCTAAAAGTGTGGGGGTGTTTTGCCAAAGTAATGGTTCCTAAACCTAAGAAGGTTAGAATAAGACCCAAAACTGTTGATTGTATATTCATAGGATATGCTCGCAACAGTAGTGTGTATCGATTCTTGGTACAAAAATCTGAGATTCCTGACATCAATCTGAATATGATAATTGAGTCAAGGAATGCGACATTTTTTGAAGAGACATTTCCTTGTAAGGAAAGACAAATAACAGAGTCTCTCAAAAGAACAGTTGATACTGTCAAGGACAGTGATCGGGTTGACCAAGAATCAGATGAACGTGTAAATGCTGAGACAATCGAGCCTAGACGTAGCAAAAGAGCTAGAATGTCTAAGTCGCTTGGTCCCGATTTTCTGACATACTTGTTAGAAAATGAGCCTCAAAGCTATAAAGAAGCTATGTCTTCTCTGGAGGCACCTCTTTGGAAAGAGGCTATTAACAGTGAGATTGATTCAATCCTACAAAACCATACTTGGGAGTTGGTTGATCTTCCACCAGGTTGTAAGCCGCTGGGCTACAAATGGATATTCAAAAGGAATATGAAAACGGATGGATCAATAGATAAGTATAAGGTAAGACTTGTCATAAAAGGTTATAGACAAAAGGAAGACCTTGATTACTTTGACACCTATTCACCAGTGACTCGTATCACATCGATAAGAATGCTCATAGCCATAACAGCTATATTTGGTCTTGAAATACATCAAATGGATGTAAAGACAATATTCTTGAATGGTGAATTGGATGAAGAGATTTACATGGAACAACCAGAAGGGTTTAGTGTTCCTGGACAAGAACAGAATGTGTGCAAACTTGTAAAATCCTTGTACGGATTAAAACAAGCATCTAAACAATGGCATGAGAAATTTGACAAAGAGATGTTGTCAAGTGGGTTCAAAACCAATGAGTGTGATAAGTGTGTGTACACCAAATCAACTCAAGAGGACACTTCATTGTGTGTCTCTATGTAGACGATATGCTGATAATTGGTAGTAATCATGAAATGATCCAGTCTACCAAAAACATGTTATCCAGCAGATTTGATATGAAAGATTTGGGAGTAGCTGATGTGATCCTAGGAATTAAGATTTCTAGGACATCAGACGGATATATATTATCTCAGACTCATTATATTGAGAAGATACTTGATAAATATATCAAATGGGATCTAAATGTGGCTAGAACCCCTGTAGACCTAACTCTTCATCTATCAAAGAATACTGGTTCAAGCATATCGCAATTAGAGTATTCGAGAATCATCGGAAGTCTAATGTATCTCACCACTTGCACACGACCTGATATCGCTCAAGCTGTGAACCGACTTAGCAGATATACGAGCAATCCAGGACATAACCACTGGAAAGCCATAGTAAGAGTTTTGAGGTATCTGAGAGAAACTTCAAAATATGGCCTACATTACGAGAGATATCCTGTTGTACTAGAGGGATACATCGATGCTAACTGGATATCTGATACGGTGGATTCCAAATCTACGAGTGGATTTATTTTCACACTTGGTAATGCAGCCGTGTCATGGAAATCCCTGAGGCAAACATGTATTGCCCGGTCTACTATGGAATCCGAGTTCATAGCGTTAGACAAAACAATGGAAGAAGCAGAATGGCTTAGAAACTTCCTGGAGGATATTCCTAGTTGGCCCAAACCGGTGCTAGCGATTAGCATACATTGTGATAGCCAATCGGCTATTGGGAGAGCCCAAAATACAATGTATAATGGTAAGTCTCGACACATACGTCGGATACATAATACCATACGTCAATTGCTCTCAAGTGACATAATAACGATCGATTATGTTAAGTCGAAGGAAAACCTAGCGGATCCATTAACTAAAGGCTTACCTCGAGAGAAAGTTGAGAAGTCATCGAGGGGAATGGGCTTGAAGCCTATAATTTAAGAATTGTCACTGTGGAAACCCAACCTAGCTGACTGGAGATCCCAAGATCTAGGTTCAAAAGGGACAACTGAAACTTTGTGCAATTTAAAACAAGCACTGAAGAGCTATGTACTCTTTCTCATTCCGATAATGACGCTGAGTGCTGTCTGTCATTGGTTAGGATAAGCTAAGGCTTTTAATGATCACTATATTAGGAGATGAGTCCTAATGGGGGTAAAGACATATTACCTATTGATAGTAGATCACCTATTTCAAGTAAGAAGTGAGGCCGCTTCCATGGGAACTTTTAAAGGCGGGTTACCCTAAAGTACTTGATGAATCCAGGACCATCGTTCAGGGCCAAAATGAACACAATCGTAGAACGGGAAAATGGTCGAATTAAAGCCGTGTGTTGGCAATTGTCTTGGTTTACACGAACGGCAGAACAGTTCAAGATTATGGGTCACTGGTTTGCCTAGTAAATCCGATTGTCATTCACTAGGAACGGTTCAAGGCGAAAACTACCTATTTCGATGCAGCTTAAACTCATGGAAACTCTCTCAAGTGTCTACATGAATATTAGAAGAATTGTGGGGGATTGTTGGAAATTCTTGCAATATTCATTAAAAGATGAGTGTTAATGTCTTTTTGACACTATGGGTGCAAGGGAAGGTTGCAATCCTTATGAGAGTTGCATCCCACCCCAAGGGGTGCCTTTTTGGCACCCCTCCATGCCTTATAAAAGAGGCAATCATATCCAAAAAAGATATAGAACGAAAATCTGTTTTGAGTCACTGTTTTCTTCTGGTTTTGAGAGAGAATTCCTCATATTTTCCTAGTTCATATACTTTTCAAGTAGTGCTCATTGGATAAGAAGGAACCAAGTTATCCTGGGAGAACATTGGTCAATTGCGAATCTGTAAAGCACCTGTGACGGGGCCAATAAGTTATTAAGGACAGAGAGAGATCTCGACTTTGATTCGTCATTGCATTTTACAGGTTTTTAATCTACAATTTTATGTTTTAGGTTTTAGGGTTTTTGGTATTTTCTGGTTTGATTTGTTAATAGCATGTTGTTTTGATGTTTAAATGACACTTATCAGACTACAAGCGGAACAGGTAAAACCTCCGGCTGTCCCAAAATCTTACAAGAAATATACTCACTGGACTCGATCTCATGATCTTATAACTAAATTCTAAGCATTTTGCCACCAAGCCACACCCATTGGGGTGATTATCAATTAGGTGTTAAAGATAATTGACAATAGATTTTTTTTGATAATCGGGGTGTACGGACCAGCTTACGCGTACGCTTCTCAACTATTCCCCAAGACCTGTACCCCAAGTCCTCGAAAGTTTCACATCACAGATTAAAGTAAGTCGCTAGCTTTTTATACCATGGTGCATGACCCTAAGAAAATAATAAGATCTGAATTTTAAATATGAGAGTGAACAAACTATTCAAGCCAAAAATCTTTATCACTGAGACAATCATTAAAGTTATAATTGACAATAGATGATGAGTTAAAATTCATATAAATCCCTGATGACATTTAAGTCTCATTTTAGTGCGTTGCGGGACTGCTAGAGGTACTTGTTTATATTTAATAAAGAATAATGATGATAAAAAGCATGTCTCAAACGAATCAATGCCCCCAACATGCAAACTAGTATGATCCCATGCAGAAGTATATAATTTAGTACGCAATAATACAATTCTTGTAATTACCATCAAACATTTGATAAGAGATTTGTTAATCTACTCTGTTTTTTTTTTTTTTTTTTTTTTTTTTTGTGCAAAATCGTTGGAAAATCCACCGCCAAACTACCCTTTCCGGAATTAAGCGGAGCAGGTAAAACCCCCGGTTATCCCAGACTCTTACAATAAACGCACTCATTGGATTCGAACCCAGGACATCAATATGAGATCCTGAACCCTACACAACCAACCAACGCCCGTTGAGGTATGGGTATGTAAATGTGGTATTGGGTATTCCACATCAATTCCCAACTGACATACATTAATCAAATATTTTATATATTCCATTTATTTCTAATTAATTTAATTTAAATTTATGTATGAGAAAAGAGAGATCACAAAGTCTTTAGAAGGCATGGATGTGTAGCAATGGATTTATGTGTATTGGAATAGTCTCAAAAACAATCGATATGATATTTTTATTTATGATAATATATTATTTAGTTATGACGTTAATAGACTGACATTTGCATAATATTAAGGGTGTGTTTGAGATTGTATTAGCTTCCCAAGTAATCAATTTTTAGACCCGACCACGATTCCGATTCTGAATCGAAACCGAACCGGTAGGTTTTGATTCTGGTTTCGAAATCGGAACCAGATTTGTTTGATTCAGTTAGGATTCTACCATAGTCGAGCCGAATAGAATCAGACGGTTCCAACAGTTCGAACCGAAATCGTTGGAATCGTCTGGCTCCAACCGGAACCGTACGATTCCGGTTAGAATCGTTTGACCCAATGGCTAGTAGTTGTTGAGCCTCAAGTAGCAGGAAGCTGTTACTCCCTGATGCCTTAATTTTTTTTTTTTTTAAATTTATTTACTAAATTACCTTTAATAACATTTATAAAACGACTAGTTTTATGGACAATTTATGTATCACAAAAATAATCCAAAAATATATAAATAGAGGTCATATACTTCAATTTTCAACACACCAATTCTCAATTCTCTCAATTTCTTTAATTATCTCATTCTCAATTATCTCATCTTCAACTTCTCATATTGATTTAATTTTACAATTCTTCAATATTAACAAAAAAAATGGAAAGCTCATCTGAAAACATCATGTCCAATGCGCCAACCCAAGAGAACAACCAAAGTATATGTACACGAAGAAGATGAGTTAATTCCGATCTTCCTATATTTTCAAAATTCATTTTCATTTAATCGAGACTGAAAATAAAGGTCCAAGAGCAATATGCAACTATTGTGGTGTATTTTACAAATTTACTGGCGGCTATGATAATATAAACAAGTACTTGGATAGGCATCATGCCGCTGAAATTGGACTTGATACAACACAAACTCAAATGGACAGGTACGCTTCATCTAGTAGAGGTACGAGTTCTTTAGATTTATTTAAATATTTTGATCATAAAAATAGAGAAGAATTTTCTAAATTTACTTGTATGACACATCTTTTTTTAAGTTTTGGTGAAAAAATTACTTTTACTAATTACATTCGAGATGCTTTAAATCCTGCTGCCTGTAAAATGCCTACAAATACAACAAAACGATAAATTTTCAAATTATACAAAGATGGTAATATTATTTTAAATGAAATATTTCAAGATATTAAATATCGTCTTTATATTTGTTATGATATTTAGAGTGACTATTGGCAAACACACTTATACATGAGTGTGACTTGTCATTAGATTGATGCATCATGGAACATACAAAAATGACTCATTGCATTTAGATTTTTTGATGAGCACCATACTACATAAAATATATATATAATGATTAAAATAATTTTTGATGAATATGGTTTATTAGGTAAAATTTTAACAATTGATTTTGACAATGCATATGCAAATACTACATTAATTAGAGATTTAAAAGAAATATGCCAACCAAATTTGGAGGGTCGGTTTTTTCATGTTCGTTGCACATGCCATGTCCTTAATTTATGTATTCAAAATGGTCTGAATTTTGTAGAACATCACATTAATCCTATTAAGATTGCACTTAATTGTATTTGGTCATATTCTAATGTCAGAAGAGAATATGCCAAGTTTTGTAAATTAAATTATGTTAAATTGGTAAAATTTTCACGAGATGTTCCAACTCATTGGTATTCAACTTATTTTCTTTTAACTCAATATTTTGAATACAAAAATGTATTATGTAGTTTTTTTTTTCCAACATGTTCAACATATAACACTTTTGCCTAGTCAATGGGATATTTGTGAAAAATATTTAGAATTTTTAAAAGTTGTTAATGATGTAACAAATATTTTTAGTGGTGTTTATTATCCTACAATAAATTTATTTATTGTTGAATGCTTGAATATTATTGGTACTCTATATGAACATTCTGAAAGTTCAAAAATTAATGATTTTATTTTAATTGAAGCTATTGTTGTTATGAAGAGAAAATGATTGACTTATTTTAAAGTCATCTTATTATTTTATCTTATTGTCACAATTTTTTATCATAAATTTAAATTAAAAGGTTTGGATATTGGCATGCATTTTTAGGAATAAATGATGAAATTAATGTTAGAAAAATAATAGATAAAATAAAAATTGATTTAATATATTTATTTAATGATTATGTGAGTAAATATAACTTGCAATCATCAGGACAATCTAGTAGCGAATCCGTAATACATTCAAGACTTAGCGTAGATGATCGTTAGTTACTACATCAAAATAAAAAACATATGGAAACCACGACTAACAATCTGGAATTAGATAATTACTTATCAATAAATTTTGAGTTTCCTCTTGAAGGTTTAGTAAGTAAAAATTTTCAATTACTTGACTGGTGGAACCGACAACAAAATGTCTATCATGTTTTATCAATTATTGCTAAAGAGGTGCTGACAACACTTATTTTCACCGTTGCGGTTGAACAAGTCTTCAGCTTATGAGGTAATATTTTGAAAGTGAAACGGTCTTCATTACATCCAAGCACTTTAGAAGTAACAACATAGTTGATGATTTGACCCGAGCTGATCCGAGACAATAAAAAGATGCCCCCGATAATTTTGAATACTTGTGCGACAATGCATCTGCAAGTGCAAGCGAAACGAGAGCGTAATGATCAACAACGAGCCCAAATAATGATGATGAGTAAATAATTATAGTGGGAAACTCTCTAGAAAATGTAATGGAACTACGTGAACTTTGATTCTTTTCACCCCAAGAGGATACGTAGGCAATTTAATTTTTTAAAAATTTAAGTTCAAGCACTTTTGTTTTATTTTTAATTTAATGTAATATAAATTCAAATTAATAATTTCAAATTAATCCCATTTTTATTTTAAAAAAATTAAAACTAAAATTTTAAATTAATTTTAAAAAATCTGAAACCGTCCGATTCGGTTCTGGTTCCCGGTTCCACAAGCGTGGAACCAAAAATTAGACGGTTTGGTTATGGTTCGGATCCAAATCGAACATGTGGCAAAAGTCTTAAATTAAGTGCAAAGCTCACGGGCTACACACACACACATATATAAACACCATATGAACTTATTATTTTTCCTATTAATACCAAAGCTAACCTACTTAACTTAAACTAAACTATTGATTGAGAAAGAAGTGTTTATTTTGAAATTAACTGAAGGTAAATAGATAGCAAAGAACAATTTGGAGATAAATTTTATATACGAGAAGAACTTAGGATGTAACTTAACATAAACATGCATGCGATGGATTCAGACATTTGTCATTCAATTGGGTTGTTACGAATTACTAATTTAGAACGTTAAACTATCTACAAGCATCTTTCAATGGTCATGTAAATATATTCAGATTAAACTAATTAACTATATGTCTATATTAATTAATTTAAACCAAATTCATTAAGGTCAGGTTCTAATATTGACTACACATGCCCTACATGTATATGTCTATCACGTAGGAAAATCTATTTAAAAATATTAGATCACACGTTATTATTCCCACGACTAACCTAAATTCCCTCCGCCAAGTTCTTAAGAATTTACCAAGACGTTGGTCAGACAAATAAAATATGCATCAAAACATAAAAAAATATATTATGATGCTCTATGATTTACCAAGGCGTTCTTCTATGCTTTAGAACTCCAAAATTATGTTATGATATTTGATTTTAGATTTTGGGACGAACTTATACTTATATATGAGGTCCATGGGTCTTTTATGATCAAAAACTGAGTTCCGAACGAATTTGGGAAAAATATCTCGTGTTGAGCGCGTGTGGAGCGCGTCGCAACACTCTTATTCCTTGACGACACGTCGCTACTCGCCAAGCGTTGCTGCCATCTGTCCAAATTTTGTGAAGCTGCACGTCGCGACATGCTTCCAGCATCGGGATGCGTGGACTGACTCTGAAATATAGTCCAATTCTTCTCTCTATTTTCCAATTCATCCCTCGTTGAGTCTGGGTAAATCATAATATGATTTTTACCTACAAAATACACACAAAACATATCAAAGCACTTATACAACTCGAAATACACATAAAACATTAAGATAAAAGGACGAGAAATATATGTATATTGGTCGCTCATCACACCCCCCAAACTTAAAATTTTGCTAGTTTTCGAGCAAAACAAATAAAAATAAAACAAAGTAAATCAATTAAAAATAAATTAATCTAAGCCACTTTCATAGGAATCACTGTTGCATTTAGCGTATGCAATAAGCCTTTAAACCTCTAGGCGGTCCTAGTGGATGAGTTGTAATCTCATGGGGGCTTACAGCGACGACACCCACACACGTCATTCACATGCACATACCATCCTACAAAATACGTACAAAACACATCAAAACGCTCATACAACTCGAAATACACATAAAATATTAAAATAAATTGGCAGGAAATATATGTATATATGCATACACATAAAATATTAAAATATATGTATATTAGCCGCTTATCAATTGGAATAAAAAATATCTATAATTTATAAATTTTCTTTGCAAATCTCATTCTACATGTGACCAACAACAAGAACAAAAGTTAAAGCTATTGTAAAGGAAAATACAGGAAGACAAGCCAACTATATGTTCTCACTAGTAAAAATAAAATAGCACAACAGAATATAAGAAAATATCTGCATATTTCTCTCAAATTGTAATATAACATAAAAAATATTAAAAACTTCTTCAAATAATAGTTAAAAAATATTAATTAATAAGCATATCCTACCGTGACTGAGACTCAATGTCAAAGATTGGGTTTGCTTCTGAAAAATAGATGAAAGTGATAATAAGATATCTGATTCTGGTAAAGAACTTAGCTTTCCTTTATCTTTTTATCATCTTTAATATTGATATTTGTCTAATAAATCTGAAAGTATTTAATATTTTTTTAGTTCCTTATGAATGTATTGATAAGGACGAAAGAGTGTGTCTAATGAGTGTGGAGAGAAATATATATTATATTTTTACCTATTATAAGTTATCCTTAATAGTAATTAACATAATGAGTGTTTTAGTAATAAACAGATTTACTAAAATATATGTGTTCAAAGAAATTTTTAGAGTACAAATAGCCCTAACCTTATTAAATTATCATTAAAAATAATTTGGTAAGGTGTTTGGTAAATTGAGATGACAAGAGACCTATTTTTTAAAATAATTTGGTATATATGTTTGGTAAATTAATTGGTGATCTAATTAAACAATGACAAAATTAGACATGTTTATTTGGTAATGTAATTAAGGGGGAAATGGTGCCGATTGCCATAAAATTAACTATCTACAAGGATCAATATAAGAATGAATTAATATTAATTATTTTTAATTCTACTCAGATGCCATAACAACTTTCAGGGTTGCCTTTGAGGACTAGACATCATAGGCCATCGTCTAGGGTCTTCACTTTCTGATAAAATTTCACGTCCCCCAATTTAATTATATAATTTTTTTTCATTATTTTCTTTTGTTTAAAAAAAAATAAAAATCAATCTCATATATTTAGTTACTCTTCATTATTTATATTTTTAGTAACCAAAATCAAAATGATATAGAAATTTTAGGCCCTCAAACCATTTGGAGTATGGAAAAATTTTAGGACCTCAAATCCTTTTAAATATTATTATTAATTAATATTTTGGTCCTAACTTAAGGTCAAATTTTTAAAGACTCGCCTAAGATCATTCATATCTCAAGAACCATCCGGACAACTTTCAAGAGAGTAATTCACTATTATTATTTCTCCATGGCTTCAAAGCCTATTTATACCTTAAATTCAAAAATATACAAGAAAAGTAATAAACCATCATAAATAAGGGAATCATCTTCCAAATTTACATATTGATTCTTTCCATGTGTAGTCTTGATTCATGTTATACATGAATGTCATAAGAGTCTTAATTCTTATCATATATGCATATCATATAATGGTCTTATTCTAGTTCTCAGGGGCATACGTAGCTGCGTTGAAAAAATTAAGCGCTTTCAAAATGTAATGTTTCGGTTCGAATATGTGAGAGGTATGGGCTAAAAATATATTTGAACTTATATAATTGTTATTTTTAAAAAATAATTAAAAAAATTAATGGCCTTAAGTCTTATCATTTGTGTATGTCATGATGTTACCATATGTGCATTACAGAATGTTCTTGAAACTTGTCATATATGCATCACATAACAGTATTGATTCTATCATATGTGCATATCAGGATTGCATATTATATTTTCATGTGATTCTTATAAACTCATGAGTTAAAAGTTTTCTCAAACTTTTTCGCAACAAATGGTGTTTGTCACGTGAATGGAAATATAATGTGTTATGAGATCGTGGGCTGAAGTTGACACGAAAGTAAAGTGAAATTGAGAACAATTGTTAGTTCATGAGGCGTTGCCTACCATATAACAATACAATAATAATTATGAGACTTAACCTATATAATAATAATTAGGAGGCTTAGTCTATAATAAATATTAATAATAAATCAAAGCAATGAGACGTAGATTTAACGTGATAAAATCCCTAATGTGAGGGAAATATTTACAGGCAAAAGTAGAAGGATTTCACTATAATGGAAAGAATTTTACAACCTCTCTAAACACAAAGAGTGAACAATCTCACACTCTCTTAGAATATGAGAATTACAACTCTCTCACAAACTCTTAAGAAGAAACAATATTTTTCTCTCTTTCAATACAAAGGATTTAGTTGAGAATGAAACGAAAGAAATAATGAAATGAAGCCTCTATTTATAGACATGTGATTCATTGTGCAAATAGTAAATTTTTATTTTTTATTATTTTCTTTATGCATGTGGGACTCACCAACATAATTAATATTTTATACACACACACACACATATTGATTTCGGTGGCTATCACACCTCTTTAACTTTAACAATTCTCCCACTTGGAAACTTGATTGAGAACTAATCAGTTTCCACACTATCTGATCTACTTTGTCGTCTTCAAGCTGCTTACGTTTCTGCTAAGCCATAAGGGAATCTACAACATACAAACTTGCATGTATTGATAGGCTTGGTCATTACGTCTGCAAGGTTCTCATTGGTGTGTACCTTCAATGAGCCCACACTGCATTCTTCTACTACTTCACAAATAAAGTGGTATTGTACCCTATACGCTTTGTTCTTGAATGAAATGTTGGATTCTTTGCAATATACAAATCGCTCTAACTGTCACAAAATAATGAAATCTTCTCTTATTTCTGCCTGAGATCCTCCAATAACCTTTGAAACCAAATAGTTTCATTGTCTACCATGTATTCAACTTCTGTTGTAGACAAAGCCAACACACTCGGTAACTTGGATACCATGCTCACTGCTCCTCCTGCAACTACAAACATATAATCTGTAGTGGATTTTTATTTGTCAAGATCTCATGTAAAATCTAAATCCACGTAGCGCTTGACAACTAATTCCAATCTTCCATAACATAATACATCATCTGATGTTCCTTTGATATATATATATAAGGATCATCTTAATAATATTTCAATGCTCTCTACTAAAATTCGTCATAAAATGACTAACTGCTCCCACTACTTGTGCAATGTCTGGCCTTGTACAAATCATGGCGTACATTAAGCTTCCCACTACTGATGCATAAGTTACACGAGATATCTTCTTCCTCTAAGCTTCATTGCTAGGCATATAAAAGAGGATAACTTGAAATTAATAGGAAGTAGGGCAGAAATTGGCTTACAATATTCTATATCGAACCGCCGTAAGGTTTTCTTCAAGTAATATTTTCTAAGAAATCCAAATCTTCCTGTTATTTATGTCTCGATGTATTTGCATCCCTAGAATCTTATTTGCTGGTCCCAGATCTTTCATGTCAAACTCCCTAGCCAACTGTGCCTTTAATTCTTGACTCGATCTTTGTTAAGGCCTGCTACAAACATGTCGTCCACATACAACAGTAAAATAATAAAGTCATTATTTCAAAACCTTTTATAATATGTACAATGGTCTGAATTGAGTTTGTTGTACCCAAGGCAAATAATGAATGAATCAAATCTCTTATACCAACATCTCGGCGCCTATTTGATACCATACATAGATTTTTCCAACCTGCCAATCAAGTTCTCCTTGCCTATTTCAGCAAAACCTTCTGGTTGGAGCATATAAATTTCTTCTTCAAGTTCTCCATGAAGAAATACAGTTTTTACATCCAATTATTTCAGATGTAGGTCAAAAATAACACACATAGCCATGACTACTCAGACTGTTGTAAGTCGAACCATCGGAGAAAATATCTCATTGAAATCAATTCCTTCTTTCTGAGCATATCCTTTTTATCACCAATCATGCATAATACCGCTCCACTTGATCATTTCTATCTCGTTTGATTTTGTAGACCCATTTATTACCAATGGTTTTTCTTCCATATGGTAATGGTACTAGATCTCATGTATCATTTATGTGCAAAACATCTATTTTTTCTTACATTGTTGTCATCCACAAAGATGTATTTACGCCATTTGTTGCTTCATGAAAAGTTGACGACTTTCCATCATCTGTTGGAAGACAGTATACAATGTTACTCTCCTTAACATACTATGAGTGCCAACCTATAGTTCTTCTCTCTCGAGTTGATCGGCGAACTTCAGAAGCTTCAAATTCAATTGGTTCTGGTACCTTGTGCTCTGGTACTGCTTCAGAAGAATCTGAATTTTCTTATTCTGGATTATTTTCCACCAATACTGTTGTAGTCTTTGTACTTTCTTTTGAAGTGTTATTATGTCCTTCTTTTTGTAGTTGATCTTTTACAAATATCACATCTCTGCTTATGATCTTATGGGTAGTAGGATCTCACAAGCGATACCCCTTTACTCCATCAGCATAACCTAAGAAAATATATTTTCTAAATTTTGGATCCAGCTTTGTTCTTTCTTAAGCGTTATACATCACGTATACATGACAACCAAAATGTGAAGACATGAGTAATCAGTTGGCTTTCCGCACCACATCTCCATCGAAGTCTTGAAATCATTTGTTGTTGATGGAGATCTATTTACAACATAGCATGATGTATGAACTGTTTCTGCCCAAAAGCACTTTAGTAGATTAGCTGTTCTGAGCATAACTCTTACTCTTTCTAGCAGCGTTCTATTCATCTTTTCTGCCACACCATTTTTTTTAGGATTGTATGGTGTAATATTTTTTCTTTTGATTTTTTTTGCTGACAATATGCATCAAAATCCTTGCTGCAATACTCTATTCCATTATCCGTCCTTAAACACTTGATTATCTTTCCAGTTTCTATTTCAACTTGTGCTTTGAAATTTTTGAAAACTGGCATCACGTCTGACTTATTTTTGATTGGGTACACCCAACATCTTTTAGAAAAAGTTATCAATAAATGATACAAAATATTTTGCTTTCCCCATAGATTTAACTGGTGTTTTCCAAACATCAGAATGAATCAACTCTAAAATGGTTTTACTCTGAGCACTTGACTTGCTGAATTTTAATATGTTTTGCTTACTTATATCATAATGCTCCAAAACGGTAGACTAACTGCTTCCAAGCCCGGGAGTAGCTTTTGATTGACGAGAATCTTCATTCCATGTTCTAACATGTGACATAGTTTCTGATGCCACAATATAGAAGCTTCCTCTCCAAAATCCATTGATGTCACCGATGCAGTTGCTTCATGAATTGAGTCTCCCAAGAGCATACATAAGTTTGCGTAGATCTTTTCAGCTTTCAAGACCTTAAGTGCTCCTTTCACCATCTTTAATACCTCATTTTAAACAACAGTCTTGTATCCGAGGTCATATAACTGTCCAATTGACATGAGATTTTTCTTCATTTCCACAACATGTCGAACATCTTGTACATTACGAATAGTACCATCGTACATCTTTATTTTGATGGCTCCAATCCCAATCATTTTCAAGACATGATTATTGTATAGAAAAACCGATACTCCTGAGATAGGTTCATAATGTCAGAACTATTCTCTATTAGAGGTCATGTGTCATGTTGCTACAGAATCAACCAACCATGCATCACTTAGTTATTTTCTATTATTATTAGACACCATTGCTACTTCACTATAAAATGTGCCACCTTCTTCAAAATTACATGCAACACATTCTTGAGATTTGTTGCAATATGAGCTTTTTCTATACTATTTTTCAGTTTCCAACAATCTTTTTTGACGTGCCATTTCTTGCCACAATTGTAGCATTTAACATTCTTATTAATTTTTGATTCGATCTACCATGAATTTTAATCCCACTTGAGCCATATTCTGTTGATCTCCCTATTGTCATCGATAATGCTTCTACTTGTTGTGAATCAGATGATCTGTCTTCCTTATTTTTACGCATAGATTCATCTTCCAAAGTAGCAGGTACAAATTTGTCAAATACTAAATTACTAGTGACAACATTACTTTTCAAATTGATGATAAGTTGATCATACGAATAAAATAGACTGTGAAGTAGAATCTCTCCACGTTTATTTGTAGATATACTATAATCCATCATAGTGAGTTGGGAAAATAGTGTATTCAAGTTGTTAATATAATTCGTCATGGATTTGGACTCACTCATTCGAAGAGTGTAAGGTCTCATCTTCAAGAAGATCTTGTTGTGTAGTGACTTGACCTCGTACAATTTGGTAAGTGCATCTCAAATCTCTTTTGCAGTCATATTCTCCGCAACGTTGGATAACACAGAATCTGCTAAGGCTAGATACAAGTTGCCCATAGCGTTGTCATTCATATCCTTCCATTTTTCATCAGTCATTATATTTGGTCTCTCTCCAATTGCCGCCAAGCAATTGTCTTTTCTCAATATTGCTTTTATTTTAAGTTTCCATAGGGAAAAGTTGCTTCAGTTGAACTTTTCAATTTCGAACTTTCATGTCATGTTTCTGATGACGATCAACTTCTCACTTGAACCGACTTTTACTATTTCACCATGAATAGTACCATATAAAATACAGTATACGTGAATAATACCATATACGTGAATAGTACTGTATACTTGAATAATATCTTATATATGAATAGTATCATATACGTGAATAATACTATATCGTATATGTGAACAGTCTCTGTGGACAGTAAACCTGAACCTAAAGAGCTGATACCACTATTAGGAAATCGTGGGCTGAAGCTGACATGCAAGCAAAATGAAATTGAGAACAATTGTTAGTTCATGAGGCGTTGCCTACCATATAACAATGTAATAATAATTAGGAGGCTTAACCTACCATATAACAATACAATAATAATTAGGAGGCTTAGCCTATCATATAACAATACAATAATAATTATGAGGCTTAATGTACCATAAATATTAACAATAAAATAAAACAATGAGACACAAATTTAACGTGGTAAAACCCTCAATGTAAGGGAAACATCCACGGACAAAAGTAGAAGGATTTCATTATAGTGGAAATAATTTTACAACCTATCTCTAAACATAATAAATGAACAATCTCACACTCTCTTAGAATATGAAAATTACAACTGTAGGACACAGAAAATGGACGACGTTGTTCCGGGCTCGCGGCCCGGTTGGGAGTACGGAGTAGCCCGCGGGGGACTAAACCGGAGAAATAAAATGGAGTCGCCACCCGGTGTGAACCGGGAAAATGATTTAAGGCCGCACTCACCCCTCGCAATGGAAGACCTCAAACCGTTGGGTTCGGAATGGTCCCTTACTTATGCCACTTGTAATGAACGGATTTGTGCAATAATTTAACTAAGTCTACACAACATACATGTCCAAGAATAACCTAAATCTAGTTCGCATTCATAAAAATAAATCCTATGTCTAAGTCATCATGCTTTAAAAGTAATTATCACAACGGCAAACATACGATATCACACAATGAGCATGTTGAATCATCAAATACAAAGAATAAATAACATCCTAAACATAAACGCAATTTAAATTCCTATTGTGAAAGAACATAACTAAATCATGCATAAAAATAAATAACACACTAAACTTAATCATGCTTAAGAAATAAATAACATACTAGACTAAATCATGCTCGAATACAAGGTTAGATGAAACGAAACATGTGTGTCTCTCAAGTGGTACGTGGCAGTGTATCCCGAGTGCAAACCATAATACCGTCCGTTCGGATTTGGCTACGAAATTTACGTCCGGGTTTCCATTCGATATACCGCAAGAGAGAACACATACTCCGTTCACCCGGAAATCACATCATGCACCCATTCACAATACTCATGCGAAATAAAGTAATAAAATAACTAAAAAATAAAGGATAATAAATAAAAGGGTGCCCTCAGGTCTTACCTTTTTAAGTCGCTTTTCAGGAGTGCGTTTCACGGAGCCGGAAGGGTTATCATTTCCACTGTTTTCACTATTTTCGCTGTTTTCACTGGTTCACTCTTTTCACTGTTTCCACTGGTTTGTCCGTTTTCACTCGAGTTTTCGGGCTATTTTTGGGTCAAGTTTCGGGGTCTCGTGGTAATGTGTGAAGGGTGCTACTGCCGTGAATCAAGCAAAGGACGTGTGTCCTTGTGGCAATGTATTTTATTGCCGTGAGTGGCTATTGTTGCAGGCCACTTTCACGTGAAGTGCTTAAGCTTAGGTCTTATGTTTGGCTTCTCAAAAAGTGGCGTGAGTGTGTGCTGGAAAGTGGGACGTGTATCTGCTGTGTTGAGGGTGTGCAGCTGGGTTATTTGGTGACTATTTGCCGGTTAGGTGAAGGGCAGTGGATTCACGCGGCAAAGGGGGGCTGATGGCTTTAGGGTTTGTGGAATTGGAGGGCTGCAGGGTTCACGGCTTACTGCTTGCATGATGAAGGGTTATGCTGAGGGAGGCGATGACCGTGAAGCTTGAGACTATATGGGTTGCTGCTGGGGATGTCAATTTAGTCGGTGTTTGGCAGTTTGGTGCGTGAAAGGAGGCTGGTTACTTTGGTCGGTTTGGCTCGTGTTTATCATGAGAGAGAGAGAGAAAGTGATGCGTGCTGACTAGGTCGAAGGAGAGACTGCTTCACTATTGTGTTTAACGCATGCATGGGACTGCATGGCTGAAGGTTTGGTTCGGCAGTTTGATGATGAGGGCTGTTGGCTACGTGAGGGTGTGATTTGCGTTGAGGGGTGGCTAGTCAGAGGGTGTTTGGCGTGATGAAGGGTAGTTCACTGACAGTGTTTTGGCGTGATGGAGGAGAGGCTGTATGCAAGGGTGATTGGCGTGATGAAAGGTAGTTCACTGGCAGTGTGGCGTGGATGGGTTCGTTTATGTGGGGCGTGAGTGTGGGCTATTGATTTGTAGCGTGCAACTGGGTTGAGTCGATTGGAACGTGCAGCTGTGATAAAGGTATAGGCGTTGAAGGAGGCTGGCGGCAGTGTTTGAGCAATTGATTTGCCGTGAGTGGGCTTATTGAGGGTGTGGCTACCAAACGTGAAAGTGATTGTGAGGAGGGGCAGGTGGCTATCGTTGAAGGCTAGGGTTAGTGTGCGTGAGTGGAGGATGAGTTTTTTGGGTTTCTTCTTGTTCTTGGCGTCCAATCCCCCTGAGTGTGTGTGCGTGTTTCCCACCTTATAGGGGCTGCTGAATGAGTGAAATAATAGAGAGTGGCCGAGGCATTGGTGAGTTGTGGGCTGGCATGGGGAGTGGTTACATGAGTGATAGGAATGGGCGGTTGCATGAGTGTGCATGGGTGTAGGAATGGGTGTTTTGTATGGATTGTGTTTGTTTGAGGTGGTTTGTGTTTGTTTGCTAGTCTTTGTTTGGTAGGTGAATGGAGGGTGCATGGGTTGTGGTTCACGTAGGAGTTGTGGTGGTGGAATGGGTTTTTGTACTTTGGTGGTTTGTTGCTTGGTATTTGGCGTGTGGGGCATGGAACTTAGTGGAGTGTGGGGTATTTGTTTATTTGGTGGAAAAGGTGGCTAATAATGGGTTAGTTCACGTGACAAAGGGAGGAAATTTGTGAGGGTTTTGTTTATTTGGAAAATGAAGGGTAAGTGAATGGAATTTCGTTGCATGGAAGGTTTTGGCTTTTGTGTAATTGGTTTATGGAAAAGGGGAAATGGGCATGTGAAATAGGTTTGGACGTGGGGTATTGGTTTGAAAGGAGGGAAATTGTTAGGCGTGGGCTTAGTGTTTTGGGCCGAGGGTAATTCAAAACTGAGACCGAACGAGCGAACCTGAAGCTTGAGTGAGTGAACCAAATCCAAAAATATCAATTCTTGACCTTTCCCTTCCGACGACCGCTTTCCGCAACTTCCGCAACTAAAAAAGGTAATGCCTCCATTCGAGGCTCATCATCGGGCTGATATGCAAAAATGCAATGTCTACAGTCACCCCCACTTTGATGGGATCTGTGCAGTGTGTGATAATGACAGTCCTATCAAAGTTCGTGCAATGCATTTTTACTTACCTGGCTCGCCAGCTGCCACCTGACTTACCTGCTGCTTCGAGCTGAGCTGATGATGCACTGGACCTCGATCCTGGGACGCATCCCAATAACTGCAACCGACAACGGGGTCACCTCGACCCAACACCGCTGACAATAGGGACCTCACCCTTGAACTGATGATGTAGTGGGCACCTCGACCCGGAAATACAACCGACAACGGGGGCACCTCGACCCAACACCGCTGACAATAGGGACCTCGCCCTCGAACTGATGATGTAGTGGGCACCTCGACCCTGGGCACCTCGACCCGGAACTACAACCGACAACGGGGGCACCTCGACCCTGGGCCCCTCGACCCAACACCGCTGACAATAGGGACCTCGCCCTCGAACTGATGATGTAGTGGGTCCTCGACCCTGGGACGCATCCCGAAACTACAACCAACAACGGGGGCACCTCGACCCAAGGACGCATCCCAATATCGCTGACAATAGGGACCTCGCCCTCAAAATGATGCTGACGTGGGCCTCGCCCCAAAACTAATATTGATGTGGGCCTCGCCCCAAAACTGATATTGATATGGGTCACGCCCCCGACTAATACTGATGTGGGTCTCGCCCCAAAACTGATACTTATATGGGTCTCGCCCCAGACTAATACTGATGTGGGTCTCGCCCTCAATTGATACTGACGTGGGCCTCGCCCTCAACTGATACAGATGCGGGCCTCGCCCCCAACTAATACTGATGTGGGCATCGCCCCAGACTAATACTGATGTGGGCCTCACCCTCAGCTGATACTGACGTGGGCCTCGCCCCAAACTGATACTGATGTGGGCCTCGCCCCCAGACTGAAACTGATGTGGGCCTCGCCCCAAACTGATGTGGGCCTCGCCCCCAGACTGATATGGGCCTCGCCCCAAACTGATACTAATGTGGGCCTCGCCCCAAACTTATGTGGGCCTCGCCCCCAGACTGAAACTGATGTGGGCCTCGCCCCCAGACTGAAACTGATGTGGGCCTCGCCCCAAACTGATATGGGCCTCGCCCCAAACTGATACTAATATGGGCATCGCCCCCAGATTGATGCTGATGTGGGCCTCGCCCCAAACTGATACTAATGTGGGCCTCGCCCCAAATTGATGTGGGCATCGCCCCCAGACTGATATGGGTCTCGCCCCAAACTGATACTAATATGGGCCTCGCCCCCAGATTGATGCTGATGTGGGCCTCGCCCTCAGACTGAAACTGATGTGGGCCTCGCCCCCAGACTGAAACTGATGTGGGCCTCGCCCCAAACTGATACTAATGTGGGCCTCGCCCCAAACTGATGTGGGCCTCGCCCCCAGACTGATACTGATATAGGCCTCGCCCCAAACTGATACTGATATGGGCCTCGCCCCAAACTGATACTAATATGGGCCTCGCCCCCAGACGAATACTGATATGGGCCTCGCCCCAAACCCAGACTGATATGGGCCTCGCCCCAAACTGATACTAATATGGGTCTCGCCCCCAGATTGATGCTGATGTGGGCCTCGCCCTCAGACTGAAAATAATGTGGGCCTCGCCCCCAGATTGAAACTGATGTGGGCCTCGCCCCAAACTGATACTAATGTGGGCATCGCCCCAAACTGATGTGGGCCTCGCCCCCAGACTGATACTGATATCGGCCTCGCCCCAAACTGATACTGATATGGGCCTCGCCCCCAGACTGATATATGGGCCTCGCCCCAAACTGATACTGATATGGGTCTCGCCCCCAGACTGATAGTGATGTGGGCCTCGCCCCCAGATTGCCATACCCGGCGAAACTGACTGATGATGTTGTGGGCATCGCCCCCAGAATGCCATACCTGGCGAAACTGATACTGATGATGTTGTGGGCCTCGCCCCCAGAATGCCATATCCGGCGAAACTGATACTGATGATGTTGTGGGCCTCGCCCCTAGAGTGCCATACTCGGTAAGACTGATACTGATAATGATGCGGGCCTTGCCCCCAATGTGCCATACCCTGCAAGACTGATAATGATGTGGGCTTCGCCCCAAGAGTGTCGTACCCGGCAAAGATTGATAATGATGCAAACGATTTATTTCAATATACTATATTGCTCTCCTCGAGACAATCTTAACAGCTAAACATATTTTCATCCTCAACGAATGCTTTGTGTCAAAACCAGAGAACCTTCAAAGTACTTGATACACTCAACTCCGATCGTCTGAATAGGTGATCTGAACTAGACTCCTAGTGTGTGTATGCTAAGACTCTTTCGCAGCTTGATCCTTAAGTGGGCCAACTCGATGATTTTGCTTTGGAGAATCGAACCAGTGGGTCTAACCAACCTGGATATCTTAATCCCGTTCTGTGATTACTTCAGCATACTCAACATGATATGGTCTTCGTCTTTTTTCTTTTTTCTTTTTTTTTTTTCATTTTGAATTTTCTTTTTTTCTTTTCTTTTCTTTTATTTTCTGACACACTTACCCTTTAAGGTAGCATTTCTCCTCATGGTGGTCCTAATACTCGCCCATGGGTAGCTTCACGCTTATCGATTATAGGTGGTCTATTTTTTTTTCTTTTTATTTCAGAGACTATTTTTTTTTATTTATTTCCAACCATATCATATATCATAGCATCAGTAAACCAGGGTGGACTTCCAGGTAAACGGTCATTCACCAATCCACAATCTCTTCAACTAGTCACCTCGCTAACCACTCAGGCTTCTACTATTAGGATCCTGTAATCAAGTGCTCACGGGTCTAGCTAAGATCAATCCATTCAGAATATCAGATGAGAGCACGTCTCGCACTTATCGTTTCTAGGGTTTATCCCTACAGCAAACAATGTCATCACCGGACATATGTCTAACTATCAAAGACTTCTCTCACTCATTTTTTTTCATTCTCTTTTTTTTTTTCTTTTTTTCTCTTTTTTTTTTTTTTTTTTTTTTTTACAATTAAACTAGAGCACAAACTTTCAAATATGTCTCATGTCTGTAATACCTGGTCAGCAGGAAACATCATCGATTAAGATCAATGTCCAATCTACGCTTCTTGCCACGATCGCTATCTGTCCAGTCCAATTTGGAGAGAATGGGTTCGAGCTTCGGTTCAAAAGCTAGGATCTGGTCAATCAACTCTTCGGCCTTTGTCGCAGTCAGGAAAATATCTTGAACAGATTTGGTGATGAACTCATGTTTTTTAGCTTCTGCGAGAAATACAAACAGAAAATCGAAGAAATGCTCAATGTTGAGTATCCCAATGGGCTTCCGATGAATGTTTAAATGCGCCCATGATGTTACCGTGAATATTTCTTCAAGGGTACCAAGTCCACCTGGTAACGTAATAAACGCATCTGCAGTATTGATCATTTCATAGAGTCGTTCAGACATACCTGATACGATGCGTTCATCTCCATTTGTTGGTCCAATTAACTGTTCTTCCGCCAAAGGTCTTGGGATGATTCCCAAAACATGACCGCCACCATCCTGAACGGCTTTTGAAATGCTTCCCATTATCCCAAGATTACCACCGCCATATACTAGGTGCATATTCTTCTCAGCCATGACTCGCCCCAATTCCTTTGCAGCCTCAACGAATTCTGGTTTATTACTAGTGTTGGATCCACAGAAAACACAAATTTGTTTAACTCGCTGCTGTGGAGTTGCTTCCATTTTCTTTCTCTTACTTGGATGTATATCTGGATGTGTTGAGGAGAGAAATGTTGAGCTGAATTTATAGAACCTGAAAGGGGTGAGTAATAATTGCACTAATATCTTCCACCGAATGGTTGTTAGCTAAACCACAAAAGAATTCGTCAGAGGTCAAAAAGTATCTGGATCCTGCTACGACAATAAGAGAAAAAACAAAAGAAGGCAAATCAAAGTAATAATTAAAGCAAAGGAATTGTGTATTCAATACGCCTCTTGCTTGGTATAAATTCATTAGGATGCGTCTCAAGAATTCTTTCTTTACTCAGCCACCACTAATGAATTAGCTCCCATCTTTGTGATTGCCCAAACACCATTCCTTCCGTCTTAAAATGCTCCGTCTGTGCTTTTACCTACAAAAATAACACACAAAATTAAAAATTCTACAACATGTATACACAAAACATGAAAATAGAAATTGCAACAAAGTGCATGGGTTGCCTCCCTGCTAGCGCTAAATTCATGGTCTTCAACCAGACATGACCGAAATCCATCTGTCAAGGTGGCTTCAATGTCGTCCTCAGTGCTTGTGCCACCTTTTGATCTTTACCGCTTTCCCTTTTTCTTCTTTAAAACCTGCGAATACAAAACAACAGAATAAAAACGTGTGCATATGTATACGTATATATGTGTGGAGATACTCATTGTTCTTGATGGGTGAGACCCTCATTGTGCTCCTTGGCGCCATGTGTTTCATCCTGCTAATTCTTCCCTTCTGTTTAAAACCTGCAAACATAGGACAAACACAAGAATTGCAAGTACGTTACATGTATGCATGCATGAATATGTTTCCTATCCCGTTGGGTTAGGTCTTCCACCAATTCCCTTGGTGACTGCTCAGTCTTCTTTCCTTCAGGCAAAGTACAGCTTCAATCTGCTTACATCGATCGACTCGGTGAACTCATTCTCTCCTAAATCTGGTAGTCTCACTGACTTGTTTCCCAATTTGGCGATGAACCGACTGATGTATTGAATCTTCCCAAGGAATATTCTAACTTCTTTTTCTTAACCCAACGGATATCTATGATGGCTTTTAAGACACGAAAGGGTTAACATGATGCGTGTATGCATGAAATGCGTGAGATGCGGAAAATACATATATAAATTGGCCTATCATCATTTTAAAGCATTCAATCACATCATTGTGCGGTGCAAACTTGTCCCAGTTGAAAAGGCCCAACAAGTTTATACTTTTGCGATAACATGGCTAAACAACTTCAAATAATAAGAGGCCTAAACACAAAAATGGCCATCGGCATTTTAGAAGCTTTCGGCTCAATTGTCAAAGGACATGAACTTGTCCCAGTTTAAATGGCCTAACAAGTTCACATTTCTTGACAAAAATCCAACTAATCCAAATGATAATGGTCCAAAACATAAGCATAATCAAATATTTTCTAAGGGTCATGCAACTAAGGTCCACATGTAGGATTTAGGAGTGTAAAAAAAAGCTCTCGCTGACGAAGGATTGTCCACAACTAGGACTCCCCACTCAAGGGTTGAAACGACCAAGTGAGCGCACCCTTTTTATACCTTATGGTACGTGCCAACGAGTTATGGTGTGTGATTAACTGTCGAATGGACTTCCCATTGTAGATTACCCAGAGGGAGGGTGGAGCGAGGCTCTCTTAAGTACCCAAGCCTCTTAGCTCTTATCGCTTGGTGACAGGAATAAACAACGAGTCCCCCAAACTAGTCTATCACAACAAGCTACGGGTGAATGATTATCTAGGTGCCTTCACAGCTTTTCCTTATAGAAAGGTAGTGAGTGAAGAAAGACACCAAACCATCACCTAGCCTTAACAATGCTTTGATTAAACTCCTTAAACCTACAGTAGATATGGTTAATTAAAGCACAAATCACAAACATTACAAGAAATTATTTCGGGGCCGATTCTCTATCCCCAGTGGAGTCGCCAGACTGTAGGACACAGAAAATGGACGACGATGTTCCGGGCTCGCGGCCCGGTTGGGAGTACGGAGTAGCCGCGGGGGACTAAACCGGAGAAATAAAATGGAGTCGCCACTCGGTGTGAACCGGGAAAATGATTTAAGGCCGCACTCACCCCTCGCAAGGGAAGACCTCAAACCGTTGGGTTCGGAATGGTCCCTTACTTATGCCACTTGTAATGAACGGATTTGTGCAATAATTTAACTAAGTCTACACAACATACATGTCCAAGAATAACCTAAATCTAGTTCGCATTCATAAAAATAAATCCTATGTCTAAGTCATCATGCTTTAAAAGTAATTATCACAACGGCAAACATACGATATCACACAATGAGCATGTTGAATCATCAAATACAAAGAATAAATAACATCCTAAACATAAACGCAATTTAAATTCCTATTGTGAAAGAACATAACTAAATCATGCATAAAAATAAATAACACTAAACTTAATCATGCTTAAGAAATAAATAACATACTAGACTAAATCATGCTCGAATACAAGGTTAGATGAAACGAAACATGTGTGTCCCTCAAGTGGTACGTGGCATTGTATCCCGAGTGCAAACCATAATACCGTCCGTTCGGATTCGGCTACGAAATTTACGTCCGGGTTTCCATTCGATATACCGCAAGAGAGAACACATATTCCGTTCACCCGGAAATCACATCATGCACCCATTCACAATACTCATGCAAAATAAAGTAATAAAATAACTAAAAAATAAAGGATAATAAATAAAAGGGTGCCCTCAGGTCTTACCTTTTTAGTCGCTTTTCGGGAGTGCGTTTCACGGAGCCGGAAGGGTTATCATTTCCATTGTTTTTGCTGTTTCCGTTGTTTTCACTGGTTCACTCTTTTCACTGTTTCCACTGGTTTGTCCGTTTTCACTCGAGCTTTCGGGTTATTTTTGGGTCAAGTTTCGGGGTCTCGTGGTAATGTGTGAAGGGTGCTACTACCGTGAATCAAGCAAAGGACGTGTGTCCTTGTGGCAATGTATTTTATTGCCGTGAGTGGCTATTGTTGCAGGCCACTTTCACGTGAAGTGCTTAAGCTTAGGTCTTATGTTTGGCTTCTCAAAAAGTGGCGTGGGTGTGTGCTGGAAAGTGGGACGTGTATCTGCTGTGTTGAGGGTGTGCAGCTGGGTTATTTGGTGACTATTTGCCGGTTAGGTGAAGGGCAGTGGATTCACGTGGCAAAGGGGGCTGCTGGCTTTAGGGTTTGTGGAATTGGAGGGCTGTAGGGTTCACGGCTTACTGCTTGCGTGATGAAGGGTTATGCTGAGGGAGGCGATGACCGTGAAGCTTGAGACTATATGGGTTGCTGCTTGGGGACGTCAATTTAGTCGGTGTTTTGGCAGTTTGGTGCGTGAAATGAGGCTGGTTACTTTGGTCGGTTTGGCTCGTGTTTATCATGAGAGAGAGAGAAAGTGATGCGTGCTGACTAGGTTGAATGAGAGACTGCTTCACTGTTGTGTTTAACGCATGCATGGGACTGCATGGCTGAAGGTTTGGTTCGGCAGTTTGATGAGGAGGGCTGTTGGCTACGTGAGGGTGTGATTTGCGTTGAGGGGTGGCTAGTCAGAGGGTGTTTGGCGTGATGAAGGGTAGTTCACTGACAGTGTTTTGGCGTGATGGAGGAGAGGCTGTATGCAAGGGTGATTGGCGTGATGAAAGGCAGTTCACTGGCAGTGTGGCGTGGAGGGGTTCGTTTATGTGGGGCGTGAGCGTGGGCTATTGATTTGTAGCGTGCAACTGGGTTGAGTCGATTGGAACGTGCAGCTGTGATAAAGGTATAGGCGTTGAAGGAGGCTGGCCGGCAGTGTTTGAGCAATTGATTTGCCGTGAGTGGGCTTATTGAGGGTGTGGCTACCAAACGTGAAAGTGATTGTGAGGAGGGGCAGGTGGCTATCGTTGAAGGCTAGGGTTAGTGTGCGTGAGTGGAGGATGAGTTTTTTGGGTTTCTTCTTGTTCTTGGCGTCCAATCCCCCTGAGTGTGTGTGCGTGTTTCCCACCTTATAGGGGCTGCTGAATGAGTGAAATAATAGAGAGTGGCCGAGGCATTGGTGAGTTGTGAGCTGGCATGGGGAGTGGTTACATGAGTGATAGGAATGGGCGGTTGTATGAGTGTGCATGGGTGTAGGAATGGGTGTTTTGTATGGATTGTGTTTGTTTGAGGTGGTTTGTGTTTGTTTGCTAGTCTTTGTTTGGTAGGTGAATGGAGGGTGCATGGGTTGTGGTTCACGTAGGAGTTGTGGTGGTGGAATGAGTTTTTGTACTTTGGTGGTTTGTTGCTTGGTATTTGGCGTGTGGGGCATGGAACTTAGTGGAGTCTGGGGTATTTGTTTATTTGGTGGAAAAGGTGGCTAATAATGGGTTAGTTCACGTGACAAAAGGAGGAAATTTGTGAGGGTTTTGTTTATTTGGAAAATGAAGGGTAAGTGAATGGAATTTCGTTGCATGGAAGGTCTTGGCTTTTGTGTAATTGGTTTATGGAAAAGGGGAAATGGGCATCTGAAATAGGTTTGGACGTGGGGTATTGGTTTGAAAGGAGGGAAATTGTTAGGCGTGGGCTTAGTGTTTTGGGCCGAGGGTAATTCAAAACTGAGACCGAACGAGCGAACCTGAAGCTTGAGTGAGCGAACCAAATCCAAAAATATCAATTCTTGACCTTTCCCTTCCGACGACCGCTTTCCGCAACTTCCGCAACTAAAAAAGGTAATGCCTCCATTCGAGGCTCATCATCGGGCTGATATGCAAAAATGCAATGCCTACAACAACTTTCTCACAAACTCTTAAGAATAAATAATATTTTTCTTTCTTAGAATACAGAGGATTTGGTTGAGAATGGAAAAAATAAATTAATGAAATGAAATTTTTATTTATAAGTATGCGATTCACTGTCTAAATAGTAAATTTTAATTTTTTATTATTTTCTTTAAACATATGGGACTCACCCACATAATTAATATATATATATATATGCTTTTGGTGGCTGTCACACCTCTTTGACTTAAGCTTATGTTATATTGAGCCGAATTGAATTAGTGGTTGTAACGTGGAAGGATAGTATACATGGCAACCTATATATGAATTAGGCTCTAATTTCACGGACACAACTCATTCTCAAAACCCAAGCTTATAAATGGGAGGGTTTTATGTGTCATCTCCTTGGCGTTTATCACAAAAAGGAATTATCTTTTCGACATCTAGAGTTAAATTAGTGGATAATAGCTGCCTATAACGTTGGTATACCATGTCATTGTCTAAGGATGACAATCAGGGCATTCCGTCACATCATTATTTCATTTCGTTAACAAAAAATTATCTTAAATCTCGATTGATTTTTTTAGACCAAATGAATCAGAATCTCAAATTTCAATTAAGATTCGGAATTTTTTAGACTAAAATTCAGAATTCGAGATAAAATAATTTTAAATTTCGAGATAACTTTTTATTCGAAAGAAAAATTATCTAAAATTTCGATCAAAATGAAAGGTTTTCGGCCTAACACTCCTACTAGCTTCCAAAGTTGTCACAAAATAGTCAGGGACAGCTCTTAATGAGAATTTATGCATGGGCAGTAGACATATGTGGAGACTACGTATGCTCTTTAATGATGAAAACACTAATCTATAAATAAAGCTAGCTAATCAAAACATCAAACCAAAGTAAAGAAAACAAACCAACTCATTTCTCTTTAATCTCTTGACCTTGCTTTGCATAATTGATTTCTCTCTAATCTTATCTGTTGCAGATGATCAGTTGTATTAATGGGGCATATATGTAATTTACAGGATGGGTTAAAGCCAGCGTTTATGATGGTGGTGGTTCAGGTAGCCACAGCTGGCGTCAATATCTTCTACAAATTAGCGGCTAATGATGGAATGAACTTGAGAGTTATCGTTGCCTACAGATTCATTTTCGCCACAGCTTTTATGATTCCTCTAGCACTCATTCTTGAAAGGTTTCCTCCTTTCCTTTTTATTTCCATTATGTTTGTCGGTCGCTAATATTTTGAGTTATTATCGACCGAAATTCATTTATTTAACGATCAATTATTTCTCATTTTCCTTCGGTAAATATTACCGACAATAAATTTATTCAGTCGGTAAATCAACGACGAAAATATATCCGGTCATTATTTTGGTACCATTGAAATATTTACCGACATAATATTGTGGTCGATAATTAATTGGTAATATATCATTCCGACCGAAATCTATTATTTACCGACCGAATTATCGGTCAGTAACTAGTTGTTTTCTTGTAATGGCCGTTAAAAAAAAGTGATAAAGACATAAAAGCATCTCCGACAATACTCCTCATATGACTCCTTATATTTATAAAAAATAAAATAACATCACTTTCAATTTAAAGAGCTATAGATAATGTTAGCGACAGACCCATGAATTTTATTAAGGATAGATTTAGTAAAAATATAATTACCCAAACTTTAAAAACAAACAAACAAACAAACAAAATTAAAAAAGTTACCGTAGTCCGTTGCCTGATATTATTCATACTGGGATCTTAAGCTTCAAAATAAATTTGGAGATTTAGAAATTAATTAGATGAGTTTTTTAAATCATTTATTTAACGTAATCGGTAGATATGTATTGATGAAAATGCCGATGATTTGCTTTGTTTCTTTTATTTGTAGTTTTATATAAATAGAAGAGCTGATAAACAAATAACAAAAAACGTAATGATATTAATTTCACCCCTTCATTTATCTCACTAAACCCTATTTTTTCTATTATTCCTATTTAATTACAGAATTGCCCTTATTAAAATAAATAATTTTTACGTTATTTTTTCCTCTCTCTCAAACATCACCTGCATCTCCTCCATATATCTCCATTAGCAGCAAAATTAACTACAAACACCATTATAATTAGTAGGAATTTAAAAGGTCATAAATAAACAATCTCATAAACTAAAAATATATATCTAATCATCATAAAAGTCACATTTATAAACCTAATTCAATAGCACAAGTTAATTCACAAAAATAATGGGAAAAAAGAAGGAAAATAAAATATGCAATCTTTTTATTTTTCCATTTTAATGACTTAATTTAATATTTCCTTGAAACATAATTCTTGAAAGCATATTAACCTTTTTTTTTTTTTTGCAATTTCCACCTCACATTCTGTAAAGAAAAAATTAGAAAGATATGGTTTTGATTATGGATTGATGGGTTTTATTACATTTTAGGAACAAGATATGAGTTTTGTTGTTGTTTATGGTATTGATTTTGTATAATTTAAGATTTTGACAATTCCAATTTAAGATATGTTTTAGGGGTTTGATGCAAATCGTGAATCATTTGAAAAAAGTGAGATGGATATGAGAGATGAAAGTTCATGAACTTGATAGAGTAGATGAAGAAGAAAAATAAATAAATAAATAATAAATATTTTTTAAATAAGGATAATTCTGTAAATAAATAAAATTAATTGAAAATTGGGGGTTTATAAGATAAATTGAAGAGGTCTAATATCACTCAAAATATGGTTAGAGAGAAGAATATTTTAGGCCCAACTAATTTAACAAAAATTTGGCCCAACAAGGGCTTTATCAATAAAAATTTCAGGACCAACAGGGGTCTAAACTGTCATTTTGTTCTTCGTATATCTAAATATTGTGGTCATAGAAAATTAAGTAGGATAAAGTATGGAATATTATTAGAAATTAAAATCTCATTTCACTCCTTAAATTTAAGGTATAACGTAGATTTTTCAACCAATTGGAGATACTCTAACCTAAATTATTATAGAATCCGAACTAGAACAAATAAGTTTGGATCAAGTATGAATTTAAGTAATAGTCAGTGTTGAATTCGAGTATAATTTTTCTTTATACCTTGTAGGGTTTTAGATCAAGTTCGTTTTTATCCGAATCCGATTTTTCCATGTCCTATTTATTTTGTTATCATAATTTTACTGCAATCCCCAATCGATGTGTTTATTAAAAGATTAGAATATTAAATGAATAATTAATTTTAAAAACCAGGATAGTTGAAAATTGCATTCCTTGTTACTTTTGCAGGAAGAATAGACCGAAACTGGATGTGAAGATTATCTTTCAAGCTTTTCTTTGTGGACTTTTTGGGTAGGTTAATTGATACATAATTATGTAATCTACACACACTGAAGTTATTTTAACCATGAATATTAGCTTTTAAAATTAATTAATTAAATTGAATAATATTTATATGTGAATTGAGTCGATCTGAAATAAAATTTGAAATATGACGAGAAAGATTATATAATATTATAATAATATAAAATTTTAGATTCTTAATAACAGTTAAAATTGCAGGGGATCATTATGTCAAAATTTGTATGCAGAGAGCTTGGTCTTAACATCTGCTACATTTGCTTCTGCCATGACTAACCTCGTTCCTGCCATTACATTTGTTTCGGCAATTTGTTTTAGGTACTTAATTATACTTTGAAACAAATTAATTAATATTATTAATCTTCACTTGGATATTTTGATGATCAATCATCAATCATCAATCATCTTACATCACATCACATCACAACCGTTGAATTTTACAGATTAGAGAAGTTGGAGATAGAGACAAGTGCTGGCAAAGCCAAAGTGTTGGGGACATTAATTGGAATAGGTGGGGCAATGGTACTCACGTTCTACAAGGGATTGGAGATTAACATTTGGTCAACAAATATTGACCTAATTCACCATGAAGGCAGCCACGTGGCATCACCACCATTGCATGCTGACTTTGGTCAACGCATCTGGGGATCTTTTTTAGCTTTGGTCAGCTGCTTCTCTTATGCATTCTCGTTGATTGTTCAGGTGAGAGAGAATGAAAAACCTACAATACAAAAGCTTTATTTTTGGGAAAATGACATCCAATTTTCAAGATTATTCTAATCAAATTTAAATTTTATAATTTTTTTAAATTTTGAGTCTTTTTTTCTAATTAGTGTTAAATGATTTGAATACTCAAAAACTGTACAAAGATAATAAAATATTATTTCAAAATTAGATAAAAAGTGACCTAATTAAATTAAAAAAATATTTAATGACAAGGATGGCAATCGGGCGTTCCATCCCGATCGAGTCTCATCCCGATTACTATTCGAGATGAAGAAATTGTCCTGAATCATAACCAATATTTTGAATTGGGACGAAACAAGTGTCCCTAATCATTGACTGAATGATGTTGGATCTCGAATTCCGATCAAAATTTGAGACTCGGAATAAAAATTCATCCTTAATCCTTAAAAATTCATCTCGAATGGGATTTGACCCATTTGGGACTTTCTACCAACCTAAATGGTAGAGACTACTACTTGTATTTCTAAAACAGTAAAAATTAAAGTGTCAAATTATGATAATTTTAGGATAGTTGGGTGTCATTTTTCTTTTATTTTTTTTAAAACTTATTATAAATTTTTTTTGATGTGATTTAATTACTTTATTAATTTATTTTTTTTAAAATAGGCTAAGATGAGTAAGGAGTACCCATGCCAGTACTCAGGTTCAAGTTTAATATGTCTAATGGGAGCAATCCAGTCAATTGTTTATGCCATTCACAGGGAGAAGGGTTGGGATCAGTGGAAATTGGGTTGGAATATCAGACTTGTCAGTGTAGTTTACTTGGTATGTTAATGCATGATACCAACAATGTTATATATATTCAATTTCTGAGTATATATATTATCATATATCCATATATATATTTATAAAAAAATATATATATGCAGGGAATTATGGGTGGTGGTTTGACGATGACACTGACATTTTGGTGTGTGCGATTGAAAGGACCTCTTTTTGCATCCGTCTTCAATCCACTGACAGTTGTGTTTGTCGCCTTCGTTGGATCTCTAATTCTTGATGAGAAGCTACGTTTCGGCAGGTAGTATATATATATTATTTACTCAATTCATTCTACATATATACGTTGTATGTATATAATATTAGTGAGGTTCATAAGAGAGATTTTGCAAGTGTTCGTTGGATTTCTTATTTTAATAAAATTAATGACTAACCAACTAAGACAGAAAACACAAATTCCGATATACTATAAGATAAGTCATACACTAATGTCACGAGTTTCTGTAAAATGGTTCATTAATCTGTTCTCTAGATCACCAAACACATTTTCATGTTCATTGGTCACGAGTTTCATGAATTTATGTAATATCATTGACCTAAATATATTCACCACATTATATTTGATCGCATGTTTTTTTTAATCTTTTAGTTTAATTCTTATTTTATTAAAATAAAAGATCCCTTAAGGATCACACTTAAAGATTAAAATAAATAAATAAACAGATTTCAATAAGTTAAAAAGAAAAACAATAATACATTCAAATTTGTTTTCTCACTATTTTTGTTTTTACTGTGATCTTTAACTTAATTAGCATTGTTATTATTACAAGTTAAATTTCGTCTTTTTTAACCCAAAAAAAAAACATAATATACATTTTGCAAATTATTTCAGCATAGTGGGATCAATATTGATAGCGTGTGGACTTTATGCGGTTTTGTGGGGTAAAGTGAAGGAAACGGAGAATATAGCCCAAATTATAACTTCTGAAGAATCTGAACGAATTGAAATCTCTATTACTTCTTCCATTGATGGAGATATAATAGCCAAAGAAGAAGAAGATAATTATACAAAAGAGGCAGAGGTCAAATGCAGATCATCATAAAAATTTAGCAAAAAGCAAATGAACAAATTAAAGGAAGAAGAAGGTACCTGACGATGGAGAATATCAGAAAATGTAGGGTTCTAATTACAGTATTTTCGAATGTATTAGGGATTTTTGCACTGGGATCCTTGTTGTTTGTTACATTCACAACTTAAATATAAGAAGAATACTTCTATTTGCATTTGGTCCTTGACCAATTACCATATTAGATTGTGAAAGAATGTACTTGGAGGAGTGTGGGCATTGTGGTCAAATGAAAAATAGTTGTCGTTTAGGGTGAAATGGACCTCAAGGCCTAGCATTTTGGATTAAGTTATCAGGATTGCTAATTTTAATTATAATCGTGTATGATTGAGATTTAATATATATTGTTATTCTATAAATACCAAATGTCAGTATAATTTAGATCAAATTAAATCTAAATCTTTGAAATAGCTGTGATGGAGAAAAATTAAATAGTTTATGGTAAATTTATTCCTCTATCAATTTATTTTATTAAAAATAATTCTTTATTTTTTGAAAGATATTGAAAAGAATTCTAACATTACACTTCATAGGATCCCAAAATTGGTTATTTATGTAGTATCCAGCTCCAAATCTTGCTTTCGGTAGACCTTAACTTCTTGATGTAAGATTACAAATAAACTTTCGATGATACGATTCATTTGTTAAGTTTATGAGTCAAAGTTTGGATATAAATACAAAGTTTATTTGTGATCATAATCATCTTCAACAAAAAAATAAGTTTTAAATAAAGAAAGTTTAGAGAGTGGCTACAAGTAAGAAAGTAAGATCCTATAAGCTTCAATCAAGAGAGCTTAGAGAGTGTAGTTAGTGAGGTTTTTTGTAGAGTTTATAATCTCTTGTACATTCTATTCAAGTAGTAATGTAAACATAAATTTTTCCTTATAAACACTCATCAGTAATCAGAGAATCACAATAAAAAAAATTTGAGGAAAATTTTATACTTCTATTACTACTTGAATAGAATGTACAAAAGA